>ML253293.1:0-65870 GCA_005239495.1 Nicotiana undulata
ACTCAGAATTTGTCATGCAGTACAGGGGAAAAGCTCCCGGAATACATCCGTAGTCCCAATTTAGATATGCGGTGCAGTACAGGCGGAAAGCTCCCGGAATCTCGTCCGTAGTCCCAATTTAAATATGCAATGCAGTACAGAGGGAAAGCTCCCAGAATCTCGTCCGTAATCTCAATTTAAATATGCAATGCAGTACAGGGGAAAAGCTCCCAAAATCTCGTCTGTAGTCCCAATTTAAATATGCAATGCAACCAACTGAGGGAAGCAACCAGAATGCGGCAGAAACAACATACATTTCCACAACATGCGCAAAAGCAACAAAAGACAGAATGCAAGGTGCAATGAGCAAATCACTACAAAGACTTGAATCACAAGAATGGTAAAAACTCACTCATAAGAAGTAGTCGCTGAAGAGAGTGCCAAGCACAAAAAAAGAAACAACATAACGAGGGGAAAACAAGGCAAATATAGCAACAATTATATATTTTCAAGTTCACAACCAAGGAAACCAAATCATCCCAGCAAGGGAATCAACTATAACCAGTCTCACTTAGACAATTAGCTTCAAAGAATAAACTCAGCTTGAACAATGCTCAGTGATAGGCAACACCAAGGAAATACCATCAACATGGACGACTATCAACTAAACCTAAGTAACACTTAAGGGAAATTCATAGAAATCACAATGGGACTCACGGGCATGCTTGACACCAACGTATAGATATTCCAATTACTGCTAAATAATTATAGGGCGGGATTATACTAGTTTTAGTCAAATAAGCTGTGTATGAAGGAAAATATAGCATAACAGTAGGAAAGGCAAAGTCTTCATTTAAGTCAATTAAGATCAAATAATAAACAAAGTAACACTAAGCAAGTAATTTCTGATTTGAGCGGGAAGAGATAAAACTAGAAATCAGGAACTCAGATATAACAATTACAATTCATACTCGGGGAATATAAGGACCTAAAAATCCTAAAAGTCAAACATATTTGCAAATAAGTTCGAGTACGCACTCGTCACCTCGCGTACGCGGGCTACAATCAACATAGAAGACTCAATCCTAAGGGGTAGTTCCCCCACACAAGGTTAGGCAAGATACTTACCTCAAAGACGACAATCCGGTACTCTAAATTAACTTCTCGGGCGAAAAGACCTTCGGACGGCTCAAAATCAACTAAAGCAACTTCAAAATACACATAAAACGTATAAGGAACTATTTCGAATAATAACATTTTAATCTTTACAAAATTATAAAAATCGATCCCGTCAAATTGTACCAAACCCGAATACCCATTCCGATACGAGTTCAACCATACAAAATTTATCTAATTCCGATATCATTTGGTCTTTCAAATCGTGATTTTTCAGTTTAGGAATTTCCTTTCAAAACTCACATTTTCCTCAACTAAAAACTCAGATTAAATGATAAAAACAAAGACTAATTTATGGAATATATTTAATTCTAGTGGAAGAGCACTTACCCATTCGATTTGTGTGAAAAACCCATCAAAAATCGCCAAGATCCGATCTCTAGAGGTCAAAATATGATAAAATGGTGAAGCCCCCGATTTTGAAATTATAAACTGTCTGCCCAGGTTTAAAGAATTGCGATCGCGTGAAATTATAAGCGATCGCGTAGAGGAAAAAAATGTCACTGGCCAAAATGCTCTATGCGATCGGGAAGGCACATATGCGAACGCATTGAAGGAAAACTGGGCAGGTCAAAATAACACTATGCGATTGCGACTACCTCTATGCGATCGCATAGAAGGAAACCAGAAGACAACAATCAGCAATTCAAAGATAGGGAAAATTGACCCAAAGCCTACCCGAAACACACCCGAGGCCCCCGGGACCCAGTCTAAATGCAAGAACAAGTCATATAACCTAACACGGACTCGCTCGAGATTTCAAACCACATAAGCAACACCAAAACGACGAATCAAACAAAAAATCAAACTTATGAATTTTCAAAACTTCAAATATCAAAATTCGCGTCGAAACCTATCAATTCAACCCGGAATGACGTGAAATTTTGCAGACTAATCATAAATGACACGACAGACCTACAACCACTCTCATAATTCCGTTCCGATCCCGATATCAAAATTTCACCTATCGGCCGAAATCACCGAAATTCTAATTTTTGCCAAATTACCTCAAATCACTCTACGGACCTCCAAAACCAATTACGGACACGTTCCTAAGTCCAAAATCATCATACGAAGCTGTTGCAATTAACCAAAACTCATTCCGAGGCCATTTTCACAAAGGTCAAACCTCCGGTCAACTCCCTTCACTTAAACTTCAAAATTTGAAATTTGCCTCCCAATTCGACTCCGGATTATTCGGTAACTGAATACAACCACGCATGCAAGTCGGTATACCCAATGTGAAGATGTTCATGACCTTACGTTACCGAACATAGTTTAAATTCTCAAAACGACCGGTCGAGTCGTTACAAAGGACTCCCGTATACTATAAGCACTAAGAATCAAAACGAAATCTTTTCTTTTCTGAGAAAAAGATAACTTAAAGATTAACATAGGTAGAAACTTGTTTTATTGCCTAATGAAAGGTATCATCATTTTGTCCTAATTTTAATAAGAAAACATATTCAACTTTAGACAAACTCTGTTCCAAACGAATTGCCATTACTCTTTTTTCTGTTATTCAAACAACTGATAATTACCTTAATAATTATAAATTTAATAATTTATTGTGAAATATTACTCCCTCTGTTGCAATTTCGATGACACACTTTCCTTATTACTCCGTTCTAAAAAGAATGACATGTTTCTACATTCGAAAATAATTCAACTTTAAACTCTTCATTTTACTCTTAATGATTAGCTTTTATAAATTATAACCACACAAATGTCATGGCCCCACAAAGCCCCTTAAGCTTTTAAGATTACAAGTTTCAAAAGTGTTCTTTTCTTTTCTTAATCTCCGTGCCGAGTCAAACTACTTCATTTAAATTGAAACGGAGGTTGTAATATTAGACATTATTAGATTTTATATTATCGCTTATCACTTTGTTTATTAGCTATACGGCAAACCTTATCATTCATACATTAGTGTAATGACTTGACCGATTGTTTGAGCTTTTACACTCCGTTCGGTGGTTTGAGGGCATGAGTAGCTCCTATGATGTATTATGACTTATGTGAATCATCGATTTTGGGTTTCAGGTTATTCAGAATTGATTTGGAAGAATGATTCTTAACTAGGAAGCTTTAAATTGGAAGAGTTGACCAAGTTTGACTTTTTAGTATTTGACCTCGGATTAGAGTTTTGATGGTTCCGTTAGCTCCATTTGGTAATTTTGGAATTAAGAGTGTGTCCTGATTGTGATTTGGAGGTCCGTAGTTGAATTTGGCTTGAAATGACGAAAGTTAGATTTTTGGAAAGTTTGTTTGGGAGTGGACTTTTTTTATATTGGATTCAGATTGTGGTTCCGGAATTGGAATAGCTTCGTTATGTCATTTGGGACTTGTGTGCAAAATTTGGGTTCGTTCCGGGTTGGTTTTGCTATGTTTCGGCACGAGTTATGGAAGTTGAAAAGTTCAAAGTTCATCAAGTTTGAATTGATGTGCGATTTGTTGTTTCGATGTTGTTATATGTGATGTAGGGCCTTGAGTAGGTCTGTACTGTGTTTCGGGACTTGTTGGTATGTTCGGACGGGGTCCCGAGGGGCTCGGGTGTGTTTTGGATTGATTTTAGACTATTTTTCTTTCATTGTGCACTGTTGTGTTATGCTGATGTCTGGTGTCGCATTTCTTAATCGCGATCGCGGACTTAATGGTGCGATCTTGGACTTAGTGTGCGATCACGTAAGGGAAATTTGGAGCATATTAATTCTTCTTCTACGCATTCGCGAGTGATTGTCCGCATTCGCATATGTTGTGGTAGTTTAAGCATCGTGTTCGCCAGGTTGAGCACGTGTCCGCATTGTGTTTGAGATTGAGCTGAAGCAGTGTTGGTTACCTCTTCTCTGTCTCGAGGTTTCTTCCGCGAACGTGTAGTTTTGTCAGCTATGTATACCACGATCGCAAGCTTACTTATGCGATCGCGTAGGGCATTTTCCAGGAGCATTGTTTTTCTTCTTCGCGATCGCGATGGTGCTTCTACAATTGCAATGCATTAAGTTGCCCAGTGATTATAAAGTACTCTATTTCGGGGGTTTGTGCCATTTTTCGCATTTTTGGAGCTATGGAGCTCAGATTGAGGCGATTCTTGAAGTAATTTTCACCATGTAGATTGGGGTAAGTGTTCTTTACTCATTTTTTTATTTTATATCATGAATCTATCTACGTTTTTGGCATTTGGTTGATGATTGCAAAAGAGAAATTAGGGGTTTTTGTCTAAAACTTCTTTAAGCGAATTTTCAAGTTTTGAACGTCGATTCAAAGTCGAATTTGAGTGAAACTAGTATGGTTGGAATCATAATTGAATGGGTTGTCGGATTTTGCGAGTATTGTCGGGTTCCGAGGCACGAGCCCGAGTTTGACGTTTTGGCCGATTTTGGACTTTTGATTAAAAATTCGACGTTTATCGATTGGGTTTGTTTCCTTTGGCCTTATTTGATGTACTTGAATTGCTTTTCGCTTGTTTTGAGCCGTTCGGAAGCCGATATGCGTGTGATGGCATTTTGGAGCGTCGCTTGGCTTTCTCGGTGTTGGAATTTGCTTGTTTGAGGTAATTAACACTTCTAAACTTGGTGTTGAAGGTATGAAACCCGAATTACGTGTTATGTGTTGGGTGTTGAGGTGACGCACAAGCTAGGTGACGGGAGTGTAGGCATGCACCGTGTAAGTTATGACTCTGTTATTTTCGTGGTACCATGTATACTTGATATTATCTCTAACCATGAAATCTCTACGCACTAACGTAATTGAGCTGTCAATCATGCTAGAGATCATGTTTAGGCTATATGATGGTACTGTTGGGACCCATAGTGATCGTTTCTCGATGTTGACTTATTGATTTCATTGAAATTTCGTACTCAGTTATATTCATTCATTACATATCATATCTCAGTCTCTGTTGTTATTTATTGATACATCATATCATTATTTTTGGGCTAGTTTCACGACATCGCGAGTCCGTGAGAGAGAGACTGGGGAGATTGATGATTGAGTGAGGCCGGTGTCCTAATTATGAGTGATATTTATGGGATCGGGTTGCACGTCGCAGTGAGTTTTACTAATTTATGATAGCGCTTGGGCTGAAAGAGCCCCTCTGAAGTTTGCACACACCTCTAGTGAGCGCAGTTGATTATATATATACATGTGGATCGGGTTATATGCCGCAACGAGCCTATATACATACATACATACATATATATATATATATGTGTGTGTGTGTGTGTGTGTGTGTGTGTGTGTGTGCGCGTGCGTGGATCAGGTTGGATGCAACAACGAACTTTATGGCTATATATATATGGATAGGGTTGCACACTGCAATAGGCCTTATGGATATACGTGGATCGGGTTGCATGCCGCATCAGGTATTGTACAATGCTGAGTGATTGAGTGTGCTGAGTATTGAGCATGGTGAGAGAGAATGTGAGACGATGAGATTGAGAACTCTGATAGTGTGAGTACACGAGTTCATCATTGAGATACATTGCATTTGACATGCGTACTTGAGATACAAGCTTAGAGATGCATTTCCTTCTGCTTCCTGATTTTGGTGATATTCATGATTTTACCTGTATCTTGACATGTAGGCATAGAGATTTACTTTCCTCACGCTATATGAAAATGAAACATCCTATTTATTGTTGAAAGGATTGTTTGGGAAAAATCACAGTTTTCAAGCTTACTCATGTTTTTGGCAATTTCGGTAAAAGATTTGGGTTTTCGTTGAGATACTTGAAAAGTATGCCTATTTCTGGAACTGTGAACAAGCTGAGCATTCTATTTCTGAGATAATTCCTTTATTACTTGAACTATGTTGTTAGGAACTGTTGTTGGCTATTGGTGTCGGGCCCGACCTTTTCTAGCTCCTCACTACTTTTAACCTAAGGTTAGGTTTGTTACTTATTGAGTACATGGGGTCAGTTGTACTCATACTACACTTCTGCACCTTTCGTGCATATGTTGGATGATGATGTTGTTGCGTACTGCGGGAGCTGGATCGAAAGTTGTTCTTGCGTTCAAATCACAACTGCCTCTTGTTCTTGGTAGCTTTAGCATTATTAATCTATTTATGTATTATTTGGACAGATTATGTATTTTTATTTCATACCAGCGTTGTAAATTCTAATCTTAGAAGTTCATGATTTGTACTACCAGTCATTGAGAAAATTCTTGTATTAAATAGTTGTATTATCATTTCTTCTCTTGATAATACCTAGCGAGTTGGGTTAGGTGCCATCACGACCAATTGGATTTTGGGTCGTGACAATAAGTCACCATAAGGTTTCCTACATAAAAATGTTACGACCCATATTTCTCTCCGTTAGGTATCGTGATGGCACCTAGTCTTAGGGACTAGGTAAGCCTAACAATTTCTGAATAACAACAATAATAAAGGAAATCTAACAGTCTCGATATAGAAATATTTACAGAATTTTCAATCTCCCAAAATCGGTAGTACAAGTCATAAGCTCTACAGAGTAAACTACACTTCTATATACAACAGTTTGGAAATGAGTGATACAATTGAAATAAGGTAAGAAGGTGACTCCAAAGCCTGCGAACGCGTCGGAAGGTTTACCTTGAGTCTCCGCTGCAATGAACCGCACATCTACTAACGATCAATACCTGGATTTGCACAAAACAATATGCAGAAGTGTAGAATGAGCACACCACAACGGTGCCCAATAAGTATCAAGACTAACCTCGGTGAAGTAGTGACGAGGACTAGTCAGGACACCCATTGGTCTAATAAATCAACAGACATAAATATAGGAATGACAGAATATAACATCTATCTAATGACTATACAACATAACTAATAAGAACGCAAAAGGAAATACAACAAATAACAACAGAACATCGCAATAATACACCAAAGAATGGACGAGAACACCCCGAAAGCCAGAAACCACATTACGGTAAGAACAAGTAATAATTCAGCACTGCAACAGTTTCCACGTCAGGCCTTAGCCAACAACCCCAATTGTTTTTAGAAAATTCTTCGAGTGTAAACCTTCACCCGTAAGTTTATATTGAAAGCTTTTAAATATAATCATTTCAAATAGAAAACTTCTTTGAAATATACTTTCTCCGAATATATATATATACATTTCAGAAAGAAAATCTCCAAACATAATTCATTCGAAATAAATGCTTTTCAAATATACTTTTCCAGTAGATGCCTTTCAAACGTAGTTTTATTTTTTTGCAAAATAAATGCTTTTCAAATATACCTTTGAAATAATAGCCTTTCAGACTTAGTTTTCTTCAAGGCAAATGCTTTTCAATAAGTATCTTTCGATCATAATTTCTTCAATAATAAATCTACCGGAACTCCGTCCGTAGCTCAGAATTTGTCATGCAGTACAAGGGGGAATCTCCCAGAATACGTCTGTAGTCCCCAAAGTAAATATGCAGTGCGAGGGGATCTCCTGGAATACGTCCGTAGTCCCCAAAAGTAAATATACAGTGCAAGGGGATCTCCCGGAATACGTCTGTAGTCCCCAAAAGTAAATATGCAGTGCTGAGGGGATCTCCCAGAATACGTCTGTAGTCCCCAAAAGTAATATGCGGTACAAGGGGGGATCTCCCAGAATACGTCTGTAGTCCCCAGTTTAAATATGCAATGCAATCACAGAGATAATAACCACAACACGACAGAAACATCGTACATTGCCACAATAATCACAAGGCAACAAAAGATAGAAAATGATATGTACGACGAGTAAATTAATACAAGAACTTATGTCACAAGAACGGTAGAACTCATTCACAAGGAATAACCACTGAAAGGAAATAATAAGCGTAAAAAACACAGGTTAACCAGGGAGAACACGACGTAACAACGAATTCACAGTATTCAAGTCCACAATAGGATTCCATCACAAGTCAAGAGATTTCCAAATACAACTAGTCGACTAAGGTGTAGATCATCTAGATTCCTTTTTAAGGTTGAATGATTATGAGAGATTTTCCCCAATCCAAATAAGGTAAGCAACTATAGATAATCCTAATTCCAATTCCTCCTAAACAACTATAAGCGAAATATTACTAATTTTAGCTAAATAGGCAGCTTATGAAGAAAATATAGCATGATGGTAGGAGAGGTAAATTCTTCAATTAAGTCAATTAAGATCAAACCGAACACAAAGGTAATTTAAAAGCAAGTAATTCTAATTTAAGCAGGAAGAGAGGACACTAGCAATCAGAAACTTAGCCATAACAATTACAAGTTCATACACAGGGAATATAAGGACCTAAGAACCCTAAAAGGAAAAAATCATACAAATAAGTTCGAGTACACATTCTTCACCTCGCGTACACGGGCTACAATAAACATAGAAGACTCAAATCCTAAGGGGTAGTTCCCCCCCACAAGGTTAGGCAAGATACTTACCTCGAAGACGACAACCCGGAACTCTAAAATGGACTTCTCGGGCGAAAGGACCTCTGGACGGCACAAATCCAACTAGAAAAACTTCAAAACACACATAAATCGTATAAGAAACTATTCCGAATAATAAAATTTCGATCTTTACAAAAATATAAAAATTGACCCAAAAGTCGACCCGCGGGCCCCCGCCTCGGAACCTGTCAAATTTTACAAAATCCGAATACCCATTCCAATACGATTCAACCATACAAATTTTATCAAATTCCGATACCATTTGGTCCCTCAAATCACGATTTTTCATTTTAGAAATTTTCTTTCAAAACCAACATTTTCCTCAACTCAAAACACAAATTGAATGATGCAAATAAACATAAAATCATGGAATATATTTAATTCTAGTTGAAGAACACTTACTCAATATAATTTCATGAAAAACCCATCAAAAATCGCCAAGAACCGAGCTCTAGAAGTCAAAATGTGATAAAAATGGTGAAACCCTCGATTTGGAAAACTTATATTCTGCCCAGACATTTAATGAATCGCGAGCGCGGAGGAACAATCGCGTTCGCGAAGAAAGAAAATTGAGACTGCCCAGTTGTCCATCACGAACGCGACACTGGGTACGCGAACGCGGAGAAGAGGAACAGGAACCTACACGAACGTGTAAGCAAGGACGCGAACGCGTAGAAGGAGTTAAGGCTGCCCAGAAAGACCCTTCGCGAACGTGTTGAGGTGAGTGCGAACGCGAAGAAGAAGGGACAGGATCTATGCGAACGCGGAGTACTAAACCCCAATGTGAAGAAGGATTATTCCCTCCTCCAAACTAACTCATCGTGAACGCGGAGGAGAGGACGCGAACGCGATGAAGAAAACCTGCTGACAAACATCACCAATGAAAAATAGAAGGAAATTGACCCGAAGCCCATCCGAAACACACATGAGACCCCCAGGACCCTGTCTAAACACACGCCGGGTGTTTGGTTATGTAACTTGCCGGGTGTTTGGTTATGTAACTCGCTGGGTGTTTGGTTTTTTGTTTCGAGTGAGTTTCGAAGTGAAATGGGACACATAGTTCCTAAGTTGGAGGTTTAAGTTGTAAAAGTCGATCGTAGTTTGATTTGTGTGAAAATGACTCTAGAATAGATTTTCGTCGTTTCCAATATCAATGCATGGTGATTTTGGTCTTAGGAGCATGTCCAAATATTGATTTGGAGGTTTGTAGTTCGTTTCGGCGGGAATTGGCGAAAATTGGAAAATGGGAGATTTTGCAATGTCTGACCGGGAGTAGACTTTATTGATATCGGGGCCGTATCCCGATTTTGTAAGTTAGAACATGTCCGTAATGTTATTTATGACTTGTGTTTAAAATTTAGAGTCAATCAGAGTTGTTTTGGTATGAATCGACACTGGTTTCGAAATTTGGAAGTTCATAGTTCATAGGCTTGAATTTGGGTTGCGATTCGTAGAATTTGTATTTTTTGATGTGATTTGACGCTTCAAGCGTGTTCGTATGATGTTTTAGACCTTGTTGGTATTCTTGGTTGAGGTCCCCCAGGCCTCGGGTATAATTTAGACCATGTTTGGCGCTTGTCGGATCATTGAGGAATGACTGAAGTTCTGGCTTTTCTCAGTTCTAGTTCCTCTTATGCGATCGCGAAAGAGCACGCGCCCGCGAAGCTATGAGACTGGATGGCGTGGATTGGTTCTATGCGACCGTGAGATGGATTATGCGATCACGAAGCTTGGAAGGTCAGTGCATCACGAACACGTGAGTGGTGCTGCATTCGCAATGAAGGAAGGGGAGGCATGGGAAAGCGGATGCATTGCTCTATGCGGTCGCGAGTGGGTGCACATGATCGCGTAAATTTAGAAATATTTTCACCACATTCACGATTTGACTTCCGCGTTCACGTATAAGGTTTTGAGCTGATGGGATTTATGTTCTTAGTGACCGAGAAGGAAATTCCACGATCACGATATGTAAATCACTGGGCAGCAAACTTATGTTTCAAAATCGAGGGTTTACTCCATATTTCACATTTTGGACTTAGAGAGCTCATTTTGAGGCAAACTTTCGAGGGATTTTCAGAGAGATCATTGGGGTAAGAATTTCTAACTCGATTTTGGTTAAATTACTCGAATCTATCATTGTTTTTATCATGTAATTAGGGATTGGTGGGGAAACGTGGTAAAACTTCTTAGACTATATTTTTGTGTTTTGAAAGGTGATTGAGGTCGAATTTGAGTAATTATTGTATGGTTGGACTCAATATCGGATGTTCGAATTTTGTAATTTTGGTCGTGTTCCGAGACACGGGCCCAGGTTTGACTTTTGGGTTGACTTTTTAATTCTTCACAAAGATCGTAATTTTCATTGTTTGAAATAGTTTCCTATAGTTATATCTGTAGAATGAAATTGTTTTGGCTAGATTCGAGCCGTTCGGAGTTGGATAATCAAGGAAAAAGCCTTCTAGTTGATTGATTTAGCGTGATTTGAGGTAAGTGGCTTGCCTAACCTTGTGTGGAGAAATTACCCGTTAGGATTGGTGTTGTTTGTAATAATTGTGATATGTGGGACCTGCGTACGCAAGGTGACAAACGTGTACACCGGCTAAATGTAGAAACTTCCGGTTTTAACTATGCAGATCCCTTTCCATGCCTTAATTGAGTTACCTTAACATGATATCGCCATCATTTTTAGTCTAATTTCACATGTCTACTTGTCTTATCTCTTATTTGCTAATTGTCCTTCATGTTTACATGAAGTACTTGTTTCCTTTATTCTGTATTCATTATTTAACCGTTTAATTCTTTACTTGAAATTGCTATTCTTGGAATATCTTGTTTTTTAGTTTGGTATTGAGTTGCAAATGCCGTGATTCCTATTGAGGCAAAGTGTTAAGTTGTGAAATATCATTCTATTGAGTTAGCCTCTGGTTGTTATTGTTGAGACTTTATGTACATTGTGGTTGAGTCGTGGGCTCCTTATTGTGAAATTATGTTATTGTTTGGTTTCTCTGGCAAGTTGTGATATTGGGCACCTGAGGTGCGATTTGTGCTACGTTGTGATATTGATATGCATGCGGTGGTATAAGGTCGGGGTGTTGAAACACATGCGGTGAGATAAGGTGGGCTTGATACGCGTGGCTAGTAGGGGAACTACTAGAAGCCATGCGGTGTGATAAGGTAGGCTAAAACGCGGGATGTTATTTCGGGGAAAATAATTTTTCAAAACTAAATGTAAAGGCTCCTGCGGTGATGTTAGGAAAGATTGTGATTTTTGTGATTTGAGACTACGAGGCGGTACCTCGGTATTGACTCTTGTTGACATTTTCCCATTCTTTTGTACTTGTCTTTGATCGTTGTTTCCTTATCATATTAGTAATTGTTTTTCTTCGTGTTGCACTATTTGTTTAGTTTTGTGTAGCTAATCATGTTGTGCTATTCATTGTTTCAAATTCATTACTTTCATTATTACACTGCCTATGTTTGTTTAGACTTTTATTCATTTCCAATAGTGCCCTGACCTGACCTGACCTCGTCAATACTCTACTGAGGTTAGGCTTGTCACTTACTGGATACAGTTGTGATGTACTCATGCTACTCTTCTGCACATCTTTTTATGCAGATCCAGGTACTTCTTACCAGCTCAGGAATTAGCTAGAATTCTACTTCGGAGACTTCATGGTATACATGTCGGCGTCCGCAGGACTCGGAGTTCCCCTCTCTCTAGATCTCTTATCTCATTATCCTTTATATATAAATATGATGTATAAGATTATCCAGTATTTATACTTAGAGTTTGTCACTGTTTTCACCAGCATGGGGATTTGTATATGCTGAGTTGTAACATTTGTTTTATACAGCTGTTGAGTTTGAGACTTATATTTATTATTATTTCAATTATTTCGCATGTTGTTAGGCTTACCTAGTCTTAGAGACTAGGTGCGTCACGACATCCTACGGAGGGAAATTGGGGTCATGACAAGTTTGTATTAGAGCTCTAGGTTCATAGGCGTTACGAGCCACAAGAAGGTTTACTAGAGTCTCGCGGATCGGCACAGAGACGTCTGTAATTATCTTCAGGAGGCTATGGGATTGTTAGGAAACGCTTCACTTCTTCGATTCGTTATCGTGCAAAATTGTTGACTTCGGGATTCTAAATTCCTGTCTTTCTATTCTCTCACATATGGTGAAAACACGCATAGCCGGATCGGATGACCAGACGCCCGCGCCCCCTCCTAGTGTTGCGAGAGCCGGGGCTGGGGTAGAGGCTGAGAACGTCCGTGTGGTGCTGCCGTAGCACTTGCACGATCTGCTACAGAGGAGCCACCAGTAGCTCCAGTTGGAGAGCAGGCACCTGAGACGCATGTTACTGCCCCAATACTCTAGGAGACTCTTGCCTAGTTTCTGAGCATGTTCGGCACTTTAGCTTAGGCAGGGTTGATTCCACTAGCTCCTACCACATCTCTGAGGGGCATAAAATCCCGCCTCCCGTACCCCAGAGCAGCGGGCCAAGGTTGTCCAGGTCCCAGAGGTCATATCAGTGCAACCCGTCACCCCAGTTGAGCCCGAGGATAGGGCATCGACTTCTGAGGGGGAACAACTTAGGCTCGAGAAGTACAAGAAGTACCACCCTCCTACTTTCAGCGGTTTGGCTTCAGAGGATGCCCATGGTTTTCTTGAGAATTGCCACCGTATCCTCCATACTATGGCTATTGTGGAGTCTAGCGGGGTTGATTTAACTACGTTCCAGCTTAAGGGATCGTCTTATCAGTGGTGGCGAGCGTATCAGTTGGGTAGTCCGGCCGAGACAACTTCACTCACTTGGGCTCAATTTTCAGATATGTTCTTAAGGGAGTTTGTTCCCTAGAGTCTTCGGGATACATGGCGCGCAGAGTTTAAGCAGTAGCTCCAGGGTTCTATAATCGTATTGGAGTATGTAGTCCGGTTCAGTGATTTGTCAAGGCATGCACCAGCCTTGGTTGCTATCGTTAGAGAGCGAGTTCGTCGATTTATCAAGAGGCTCAACCATGGTATCAGACTCAATATGGATCGAGAGCAGGAGATGGACATCGCATACCAGCAGGTAGTGGATATCGCTAGGAGATTTGAGGGTATGTGGGCTCGGGAGAGAGATGAGAGAGAGGCCAAGAGGCCTCGAGATTCTGGCACATATAGTGTTGCCCGTGCCCTAGTTGCAGCTCGTCATGGTAGGGTCTATGTGAGCCACCTTGTTCATTCAGCACTTCCAGCTTCCAGCGGTATTCCAGCAACTCTTAGGCCCCATGTTCCAGATTATGCACCGCCATTGTCTAGTGCACCTCCGAAATAGGGCGCTTTCAGCGGTCAGTCCAGTCGATCAGGCCTGAACCAGTCATAAAAGCCACGCCCTCCAAGAGCTTGTTTTGAGTGTGGTGACATTCGTGATATGGTGAGGGATCGCCCTAGACTCAGGAGGGGTGCACCTCCACAGACTACTCAGGCTCCGCGTATTCCACCGGGTCCTCAGGCTATGGTTACCTCACTAGTTGGCACTCCACCTGCACAGCCAGCTAGAGGCGGAGGTCGGGTAGGTAGAGGTCTCCCTAGAGGGGGAGGCCAAGCCATATATTATGCTCCTCCTGCTGGGACAGAGGTAGTTGCATCTGACTCAGTTATCACATGTGTTGTTCCGATTTGTCTTAGGGATGCATCAGTCTTATTTGATCCAGGCTCCACTTATTCCTATGTATCATTTTACTTTGCTTCCATATTTGGGTGTATCTCGTGATTCATTGAGTTCTCCTGTGTGTGTGTCCACACCTATGGGAGATTCCCTTGTTATTGACCGTGTATCGGTCGCGTTTAGTTTTTTTAGTGGTTTTGAGACCAGAGTCGATCTATTGTTGCTCAGTATGGTAGATTTTGATGTTATTTTGGGAATGGACTAGTTAGCTCCCTATCATGCTATACTTGACTGTCACGCCAAGACTGTGGCATTGGCTATGCTAGGTTAGAGTGGAGATGTACTTTAGATTATGTTCCTAGCAGGGTTATCTCATTTCTAAAGGCTCAGTGGATGGTTGAGAAGGGATATGATGCGTATCTAGCATATGTGAGGGATGTCAATGTTGATACTCCTATCGTTGAGTCAGTTCCGGTAGTTAGGGATTGTCCAGATGTATTCCTGGCGAATCTTCCACGCATGCCGCCTGATAGGGATATCGATTTTGGTATTGATTTGTTATCGGTCACTCAGCCCATTTTGATTCCACCATATCGTATGTCCCCACCAGAGTTGAAAGAGTTAAAGGATCAGTTGCAGGAGTTTCTTGATAAGGGTTTCATTCGGTCCAGTGTATCACCTTGGGGGAGCTTCGATCTTGTTTGTAAAAAAAAGGATGGTTCTATGCGCATGTGCATTGATTATCGCCACTTGAACAACGTTACAATTAAGAACAATTATCCAATGCCACACATTGATGACCTATTTGATCAGCTACAAGGTGTCGGAGTGTTCTCCAAGATTGACTTGCGTTCAGGCTATGATCAGTTGAAGATTCAGGAGCCAAATATCTCGAAGATTACCTTCAAGACTCGGTATGATCATTACGAGTTCCTTGTGATGTCATTTGGGTTGACCAACGTCCCAGTAACATTCATGCACTTGATGAATAGTGTATTCCGACCCTATCTTGACTCATTCATCATTGTGTTCATTGACAACATTTTGTGTACTCTCGGAGCCGGGAGGATCATGAGCAACACCTAAGGACTGTGATTCTAACCTTGAGAGAAAAGAAGTTGTATGCAAAATTTTCGAAGTGTTAATTCTGGCTTGATTTGGTGGATCCGAATAAGATTGATGAGTGAGGGGATCAATGTAGATCCGAATAGGATTGAAGCAGTCTAGAGTTGGCCTAGACCATCTTCAGCTGCTGAGATTCGAAGTTCTCTTGGGTTGGCAAGGTATTACCGTCGATTCGTAGAGGGTTTCTCATCTATTGCTGCACCTATGACAAGAATGACCAAGAAGGGCGCTCCATTAAAGTGGACCGAGGAGTGCGAGGAGAGCATAAAACCTCAAGACTACTTTGACTACAGCCCCAGTGTTGGTGTTACCTTCGGATTCGGGGTCTTATATTGTGTACTGTGATGCGTCGGGTATTGGCCTCGGTGCAATATTCATACACGAGGTAGGTTGATTTCCTACGAGTCTAGACAACTAAAGGTGCATGAGAAGAACTATCATGTCCACGACCTTGAGTTAGAAACTATTGTTCATGCCTTGAAGTTTTGGCGACACTATTTGTACGGTGTCCCTTGTGAGGTCTATACCGACCACCGAAGTCTACAACATCTATTCAAACAGAAGGATCTTAACTTGCATTAGTGGAGGTGGCTAGAGTTTCTTAAGGACTATGATATCACCATTTTGTATCATCTCGGGAAGGCCAATATGGTGGCCTATGCCTTGAGTCGCAAGGCGGAGAGCTTGGGCATTTTAGCATATCTACTAGTAGCAGAGAGGCCATTAGCCTTAGATGTTCAGGCCTTGGCCAACCAGTTTGTTAGATTGGATGTTTCTAAGCCAAGTCGAGTTTTGTCTTGTGTGGTTTCCCGGTCTTCTCTTTATGATCACATAAGAGGGTGTCAGTATGACGAACCCCACCTACTTGTCCTCATGGACACGGTTCAGCACAACGATGCCAAAGAGGTCACTATTGGGGATGATAGTGTGTTATGGATGAAGGGAAAGCTATGTGTGCCCAATATAGAAGGCTTGTGTGAGTTGATTCTCTAGGAGGCTCATAGTTCGCGGTTCTCCATTCATCCGGGTACCACCAAGATGTATCAAGACTTGAGGCAAAATTATTAGCGGAGGCAGATGAAGAAGGACATAGTGGAGTATGTAGCTCGATGCCTAAACTATCATAAGGTGAAGTATGAGCATCAACGACCAAGTGGATTATTTCAGAGGCTAGAGATTCCAAAGTGAAAATGGGAGCAAATCACTATGGACTTTGTTGTTGGGCTCCTACAGACTCGGAGGAAGTTCGATGCAGCATGGGTAATTGTGGATAGATTGACCAAGTCATCTCATTTCATTCCAGTGGTAACTACTTATTCTTCAGAGCAATTGGCTTAGGTCTATATTTGCGAGATAGTCAGGCTTCATGGCGAGCTGATATCTATCATCTCTAACGGGGGTACGCAGTTTACATCGTGATTTTGGAGGGCCGTTCAACCTAAGTTAGGCACGCGGGTGGAGTTGAGTATATCATTTCACCCTCAGAGAAACGGACAGTCCGAGCGCACTATTCAGATATTGGAGGACATGCTTTGTGCGTGTGTGATGGAGTTTGGGGGTTCTTGGGATCGGTTCTTGCCGCTCGTGGAATTTGCCTATAATAATAGTTACCACTCGAACATTCAGATGGCTCTGTAGGAGGCTTTTTATGGGAGACGATGTCGGTCTTTGGTGGGTTGGTTTGAGCCGGGTGAGGCTAGGCTTTTGGGAACAGACTTGGTTTAGGATGCTTTGGAAAAGGTTAAATTGATTCAAGATTGGCTTCGCACAACCCAATCCATACATAAGAGTTATGCAGATCTAAAGGTTCGTGACGTTGCATTCATGGTTGGGGAGCGGGTCTTGCTCCAGGTTTAACCCATGAAGGGTGTTATGAGGTTCGGGAAGAAGGGCAAGCTGAGCCCTAGGTATATCGGACCATTTGAGATACTTGAGAGGATTCGAGAGGTGGCCTACAGGCTTGCACTACAACCTAGTCTAGCTGCATTTCATCCAGTATATTATGGTTCTATGCTCCATAAGTATCATGACAATTCGTCTCATGTGTTAGACTTCACCTCAGTCCAGTTGGATAAGGATATGTCTTATGTTGAGGAGCTGATGGCCATTTTGGACAGGCAGGTTCGAAAGTTGAGGTCAAAGAACATTTCTTCAGTGAAGGTTCAGTGTAGGGTTCAACCAACCGAGGAGGCAACTTGGGAGACCGATCATGATATGCGTAGTCGTTATCCTCATCTTTCACCACTTCAGGTATGTCTCTTTACTCGTTCGAGGGCAAACATTTGTTTTAACAAGGGGATGATGTAACGACCTGGCTGGATTTTTTGAGTATTTCAGCCCCGATCCTCTATTTATTGCCTCCCCTATGCTACATTGTTGTTATGTAACTTATCAGGTTGTTTGGTTTTGGTTTCGGGTGAGTTTCAGAGTAGAATGGGACACATAGTCCCTAAGTTGGAGGTTTAGGTTGTAAAGGTTGACCGTAGTTTGACTTGTGTGAAAATGACTTCGAATTGGAGTTTTGACGGTTCCAATAGCCCCGTATGGTGATTTTTGTCTCATAAGCGAGTCCGGATATTGATTTAGAGGTCCGTAGGTCGTTTCGGCTCGAATTAGCGAAAGTTGGAAAATGAGAGATTTTGGAAAGTTTGACCGTGAGTTGACGCGGAACCCCATTCCGGAAGTTAGAATAGGTCCTAATGTCATTTTATGACCCGTGTGTAAAAATTGGAGTCAATCAAAGTTGTTTTGGTGTGAATCGACATTGGTTTTCGAATTTGGAAGTTTATAATTTATAGGCTTGAATTTGGGTTGTGATTCGTAGAATTTGTGTTGTTTTATGTGATTTGACGCTTCATGTGTGTTCGTATGATATTTTAGGACTTGTTGGTATGATTGGTTGAGGTTCGGGGGGGCCTCAGGTGTAATTCAGACCATGTTCGACCCATGTTGGATCATTGAGGAATGGCTGAAGTTATGGTTCTTCTCAGTTCTGGTTTCCTCATATGTGATCGCGAAAGAAGGGCAGCGATCGCGAAGCTCTGAGACTGGAAGGCGTGGATTGGTTCTATGTGATTGCGAGTGGGATTATGAGATCGTGAAGCTTGGAAGGTCAGCGCATCGCGAACGCGTGAGTGGTGTCGCGTTCGCAATGAAAGAAGGGCAGGCCTGGGAAGGTGGATGCATTGCTCTATGCGGTCACAAATGGGTGTACGCGATCGCATAGCTTTGGAAAGTTTCTCACCGCGTTTGCGATTTGACTTCCGCATTCACGTATAAGGTTTTGAGCTGATGGAATTTTTTTTCTTCGCGATCGGGAAGGAAATTCCAAGATCGTGATGAGTAAATCACAAGGCAGCAGACTTAATTTTAAAAATCGAGGGTTTACTCCATATTTCACATTTTGGACTAAGAGAGCTCGATTTGAGGCGAAAATTTGAGGGATTTTCAGAGAGATCATTGGGGTAAGAATTCCTAACTCGATTTTGGTTAAATTACTCGATTCTATCGTTGTTTTTATCATGTAATTAGGGATTGGTGGGGAAAAGTGGTAGTACCTTTTAGACTAAATTTTGAGTTATGAAAGGAGAATTGATGTCGGATTTGGGTAATTCTTATATGGATGGACTAATATCAAATGGGTGTTATTTTATAATTTTGATCAGGTTCCGAGACGGGGCCCGAGTTTGAATTTTGGGTTGACTTTGTAATTCTTCACAAAGATCATAATTTTCATTGTTTGAATTAGTTTTCGATAGTGATATTTATAGAATGAAATTCTTTTTGATAGATTCGAGCCGTTCAGAGTTGGATAATTGATGGAAAGGCCTTCTCATTGATTGATTTATCATGGTTTGAGGTAAGTGGCTTGTATAACCTTGTGTGGGATAATCACTCGTTAGGATTGGTGTTATTTGTGATAATTGTGATATACGGAAGCCATGTACGCTAGGCGACGAGTGTGTACACGGGCTAAATGTGAAAACTTCCTATTTTAGCTATACAGATCCCTTTCCATGCCTTAATCGAGTTACCTTAACATGTTGTCGCCATCATTTTTAGTCTAATTTCACATGTTTACTTGTCACGACCCAAATTCCCAACCCTTGGGATCGTGATGACGCCTAACACCATACTTTCTAGGCAAGCCAATGTTAGAATTTATTTAGCCATTTTATTTTAATAATCTGTTTAAACATGAATAAACAATTTAAAGTAAACACGAAATCTAATACTTTCCAACAACTGATATCATGAATAATATTTAAAATGATAGACGAACCACGAGCTAATACTAACTATAAAAATACCCAGGGTCTGGTGTCACAATTCACGAACTACTACAGAATACTATAAATAATTGGGCCGAAAGAAATGTATATCTGTTTTGAATGAAATAAAACAGTATCCAAATAATAAAGGGAAGACTCCAGGAATCTGCGGACGCCAATAGATATACCTCGTGTCTCCGTATAAATGCTACCCATGTACTGAGTAAGTGACGTGTCTAACCTCGACGAAGTAGTGAGTAGGCTACGGCGGGGCATTTACAATATAATCTGTGAACAATATATAATAAAGCAAGAAAGAAATTCTAAACTAAACAAAAATAATAATCTGTAGCAATAAATAAAATAACCCAGCCACCTTTTCCAGGTCTCAGCTATAACCAATTCTCACATAGTTTCCAAATTTCCAATTTTCACTTTAAAATGACTGTAAGTGCATAATATGAGAAACAGTGGAGTAAAACAATAAGTTTTCGAATATTTGTATTAAAAATCAGTAATACATAAATGTCCTCCCTTATTGCTCCTTGTTGTGGCGCGCAACCCGCTCCCACATGTCCACCCTTATTGCTCCTCCCTATATATATCACCCTTATTTCTCCTGTTGCGATGTGCAACCCGATCCTACCTGTCCACCCTTATCACTCCTTGTTGCGGCGTGCAACCCGCTCCCACCAGACAATCACATCTCTTTATTTATAAAATATTTTCACAATTTAAGTCAAAGCCTTTCACAATATTTATGTCTCAACAATTGTAAACAGAACAAGTTTCACTTTAAATAACAATAAGAGCAGAATATGAAATAATGACAATAAAACAATGAGTGTTCCAGCCTTTATTTTATAAATAGTAAAACATGAATATTCTCCCTTATTGCTCCTTGTTGCGGAGTGCAACCCGATCCCACATGTCCACCCTTATTGCTCCTCCCTATATATATCACTCTTATTTCTCATATTGCGGCGTGCAACCCTATCCCACATGTCCACCATTATTACTCCTTGTTGCAGCGTGCAACCCACTCTCACCAGACAAAACACATTTCATCTCTTTATTTATAATAGAGTTTCACAGATCAAATTCCAATCATTTCACAATACTTAAGTCTTAATTATCATAAACAGGAAATTGTACTATTCAGAAACTTCACCAATTATCACTACACAGCGAAACCCACCGAAATGTATAATGTAACACTGACAACCAGATCAACCAGATGTACCACAATGTGACTATGGAACAAGTAACACTTTCAAAATACTTGAAACAATATTTAACAACAAGTGACGAACCAAGTAGACATGAAGGCATCAATGATCATAAAACAATTAAACTAGGATCAATTAAATTAGAAACGGAGAATGGGTCTTGTTCAACAAGTAATTTGGTGGTGCATATATACTCGTCACCTCACCTATACACCACACACATGCAAATTCACATAGAATCTAAGTTGGGGATTCCTATTCACTCAAGTCAAGGTTAAACCAAGCACTTACCTCAACCTCACAAGCAAATCACTGCTCTAGCACAATTTTTCCCTTAGAATTTGCCTTCAATTCACTCGTATCTAATCATAATTGAGTTTAATATCATTAATTAGTGCTAAAGATGTTATCTTTAATGAAAAATCATGGTTTTTCTAAGTTTTCCCACAAAATATGAAAATCGACCCAGGACCCGCTTGGTCTAAACTCAAGGTTCGGACCAAAACCCATTTACCCATTGTTCCCCAAGCCCGGATATACAATTAGTTTTGGAATCCTACCTCAATTCAAATTCTAAATTATCAAATTGTGAAATTCCTAAGTTCTACCCAAAAATCCCAATTTTCACCATGAAAACTCTAAATTCTAGGTTGAAATCTTGTTAAAAGTTGTTAAGGAATGAAAAGAATTAGTTAGAGATCACTTACCAATGATTTGGATAACTTTGGGTCTTTGAAAAATCGCCTATGGAGGTTTAGGGTTTGAGAGAATTGAAAAATGGGTGAAACTCCCGTCTAAAATCTCACTTAACAGGCTGCAGATATCGCATTTGCGAACCCTCGCAAAAGTGAAGAAAGCCTTCGCAATTTGCGAACAAGGAAGGGATAGAAAATGTCGCATTTGCGACAAAAAGTTCTCAATTGCGACCACACCAGACACCAACAATTTTTCCCGACACGGAAATGAGCATAACTTCCTCATACGATGTCCAAATTCGATGATTCTTTTTCCTATGGCTACGTAATTACAATACAGATCTAAGGATTCAATAAAAACTGGATTTGGATCTCATTTGCTTAATGTGGTATCATTTATGCTTGAAGAAACGACGACGAAGCATAAAAAACAAGTGCAACATAGCCTAAACCTTTCCGAAACTCACCTAAGCCCTCGGGGCTCCAAACCAAACAAGCGTGCAAGTCTAAAAACATCATACGGACTTGATCGTGCAATCAATCGTCAAAATAACATCAAAAACTACGAATTCAACCTCAAAACTCATTATTTTCTCAAGAACACTCAAACTTTCTAACTTTTCAACCAGACGTATGAATCACGCCAAATCAACTCCGATTCTCATCAAATTTCACAAATAAGACTTAAATATCATAACAAACTTGTACCGGGATCCGGAACCAAAATACGGGCCTGATACCAATGATTTCACACATTAATTCAATTCTTTATTTCCTGTAAAAACCAGCACAACAATTTTCTTCAAAAATTATTTTCTAAGGCTAGGGACCTCGGAATTCAATTCCGCGCATACCCCCAAGTCCCATATTTTATTACGGACCTCCTTGGATCGTCAGAATACAGATCCAGGTCCGTTTACTAAAAATGTTGACCAAAGTCAACTAAAAACCAAGTTTTAACTCTAAAATTACTATTTCTCATATTTTCACATAAAAGCTTTTCGGATTCACGCCCGGACTGCGCACACAAATCAAGGTAATTAAAATTAGTTTTTTTAAAATCTAATGAGCCTGGAATGGAGTCTTAATTCATTAGATGACCCTTTGGGTCATCACACTACTTGTCTTATCTCTTATTTGCTAATTTTCCTTCATGTTTAGTTGAAGTGCTTGTTTCCTTTATTCCACATTCATTATTTAACTGTTGAATTCTTTACTTGAAATTGCTATTCTTGGAATATCTTGTTGTTGAATTTGGTATTGAGTTGCAAAGGCCGTGATTCCTATTGAAGCAAAGTGTTTAGTTGTGAAATATCATTCTACTGAGTTAGCCTCCAGTTGTTATTGTTGAGACTTTTTGTACATTGTGGTTGAGTCGTGGGTTCCTTTGTGAAATTTTGTTATTGATTGGTTTCTCTGGCAAGTTGTGATATTGGACACTTGAGGTGCGATTTGTGCTACGTTGTGATATTGATACGCATACGGTGGTATAAATTATGGGTGTTGAAACACATGCGGTAAGATAAGGTGGGCTTGATACGCGTGGCTACTATGGGAACTACTAGACGCCATGCAGTGTGATAAGGTGGGCTAAAACACGTGATGCTATTTTGGGGAAAATGATTTTTTAAAACTAAATGTAAAGGCTCCCACAGTGATATAAGAAATGATTGTGATTTATTTTTGTGATTTGAGATTACGAGGTTGTGCCTCGGTAGTGACTCTTGTTGATATTTCCCCATTCTTATGTACTTGTCTTTGATCATTGTTCCCTTAGAATATTAGTAATTATTTTTCCCCGTGTTGCACTATTTGCTTAGTTCTATGTAGCTTATCTTGTTATGTTATTCGTTGTTTCAAATTCATTACTGTCATTATTACACTTCCTATGCTTGTCTGGTCTTTCATTTATTTCCAGTAGGGCTCTGGCCTAACCTCGTTATTACTCTACCGAGGTTAGGCTTGGAATTTACTGGGTATCGTTGCGGTGTACTCATGCTATTCTTCTGCACATCTTTTTGTGCAAATCCGAATACTTCTTACCAGCTCAGGCATTAGCTGGGATTTTACTGCGGAGACTTCAAGGTATACTTTTCGGCGTCTGCAGGCCTCAGAGTCTCCCTCTTTCTAGATCTCATATCTCATTATCCTTTATATATAGACATGATGTAGATGATTATCCAGGATTTATACTTAGAGCTTGTGACTTGTTTTTGCCGGGTCTAGAGATTTCTAAATGTTGAGTTGTAACGTTTGTTTTATATAGCTATTGAGTTTGAGCCTTATATTTTGTCACAACCCAAAATCCTGTATAGGTCGTGATGGCGCTCAACACCTCCATTAGGCAAGCCAACAGTGAACTGTCAACTTAATTACTCATTTTATTATTTTTGAAATCATGAATCTTGTTAGGTGGAGACATAAATGCGTTTAGAAATCATGAGTACTTAAAATGTTAGAGAGATATAAAATAAAAGATGACAATATCAAGTCGAACGATAAACTACCACTAGAGTATCCCAAAATCCGGTGTCACAAGTGCATGAGCATTTACTAAGAAGTATAATAATAATACAATATTTGTCTAGAATGTAAATATGATAGGATAAGGTAAATAGTACGATGGAGACTCTGTGGGCTGTGATACGTAGCCTGGAATACAACACACCATAAAGTCTCCTCAGCGGCTGCGTCTACGCGCCAAGAAGACCAGCAAATGAACCTATCAGATCCCGCACATTTAGTACATAAGTGCATCATGAGTACGTAAATCAACACGTACCCAGTAAGTATCTAACCTAACCACGAAGAAGTAGTGACGAGGGGTCGACATCGACAATTACTAGAGGTCCAGTAAAGCAATATGATAAACTGTAAGCAAATATGAAGCACAACATCAATAATAGGATAAAACGGTAACCAACATATTCTTTCAAAATATCTTTTAACGATATAAACTTCTCAATATTGTATCATATCTCAACAATTCGAAATAAATCAAGTACCCGTATCAAACGGATAAGGAATACCATATAAAATGCCGGGCATCAGTGGGAGGATGATCTAGTGAATATTCGGACTGCTAGCGATATAACTCACGATTATGTTGAGGTCATACGGCCCGCTCCCGAATAATGTGTACACCGCCGAGGGTCGACCGACACGAAACATAGATGCATCTATTATACTGCCAAGGCGTTCGGCCCGCTACACAGGAAATGAAGGAACTTATCGAATTACGAGACACATGCTTACAATACTGTACATGAGCATAAAGTGAATATAACATTACCGTTTCTCAAATAACTTGCCAGCAACTCAAGGTGATAAAGCTCGGCCTAACATATATATATATATATATATATATATATATATGTCTTTCTAAATTAAAATTCAATTAATTAAGCCAGCAGAATAAGTTCAAATAATTCAACTGTTACATGATAAAGTCCTAAGTCTACCCGGATGTAAACATGATTTAGCTACGTACGGACTCTCGTCACCTCGTGCGTACGTAGCACCCACAAATAGTAGCACATAACAATTACATCTCCCCGAGGGTAGTTTCCCCCTCACAAGGTTATACAGGAGACTTACCTCGCTCCGAAGTTCCATAACCAGCTCCAGCTCCAGCGCTTCTCTAACACCTCAACTCAAAGCCAAACGTTCCAAAACTAGTCAAACAACGTGCAAATCAATCAAACTATACTCCAATGCTTACTTTATAACAATTGATAATGATTCCCAACTCCGCTCGAAAAGTCAATAAAGTCAACCCTCGGGACCACGTACCCGAATTTCGAAATTTTCGGAGATGAACATTATCCATGACACCACGAACTCAAATATGTATCCTTAATTCCATGTCCAATTTCGTGGTAAAAATCCAAAAATATAAATTATATATTTTCTTCAAAATCTCACAATTTGAACCAATTTCCATGTTCAACTCCAATAAAATTCATGTATAATTCATGTATTTAGCTCGCAATATATAGAATTCACTTACCTAGTGATGGATGACGAAAAAGCTCCTTCAAAGTCGCCCCAAGCTCGTCTCCCATGGAAGTTTTGTGATAAAATGAGCCAAAACCCATTTTTTCAATTTATACACTGTCCAGACGACCTTCATCGCGAACGTGGAAACCACCTCAGGTTCCCGAAGCACATCTAGATTCAGCTCAAAAATCCTCAACGCGAAGCTTTAACAGCATGCCTATCGCGAACGCATCTGCTTTTCCACAAACGCGGAGGCCAAGTCAGCCACCAGGCCAGCTTCTTAGTCGCGAACGCGTGACCACAATCGTGAATGCGAAGCACAAAAATCTAGCAACCATGATCCTTCTTCGCGAACGCGATAATTACTACGCGTTCGCGATGAACAACACCAGAACCAGCTACAACAGCAACAAAAACATGGAGAAATGACCCGAAACCATCCCGAAACACACCCTAGGCCCCTGAGACCCCGTCCAATCATTTTAACAAGTCCCAAAACATGATAGGAACTTACTCGCGGCCTTAAATCACACCAAACAATATCAAAACTACGAATCGACGATCGAAATCTTTCTTTAAACTTTCAAACTTCGACGAACGCGTTTGAGTCATACTTAAACATTCTAGAATGACGCCAAACTTTACGCACAAATCACGATACGAACCTATTCCAAAACTCTGAACCCCAAACGGACATCGATAACACCAAGGTCCACCTAAAACCAAACTTACGAAATACTAAAACCTTCAAAATGCCAACTTTCCACAATAAGCGCCAAAATGCTCTCGTGCGACTAGATAATCAACCCAAACATACGCCCAAGTACAAAATCATCATACGAACCTATTGGAACCTTCAAATCCCGATTTTAAGAATGTTTACTCAAGAGACAAACCTTAGTAAACTCTTCCAACTTAAAGCTTCTGATATGAGAATTTTCCATATGAATCAACTCCGAACCTCCCAAAATTCAATTCTGACTATGCGTATAAGTTATAATACATGCAGTTAAACTACCCAAGGCCTCAAACCACCGAATGACGCGTTAGTGCCGGTCAAACCGCTTCTCAGGCACCATTTCACAACACCCTGCCCCGAAGGGAAATCAAAGAAGACCATAACACCGGCAAACCTTAATGCATTCAAACAAGGACGACGACATCGCATCACAAATGATAATTCCACCATGATCGAAAATATCAAGTCTCGTTACTCCATCAACCAAAGCCTGAACATTCATAGTCTGATTGCCTTTCCTCCATTGGAATTAAATGTTGAACCTATAAACCATGCACTGAGAAATCCTCCTTTTGAGTCAACCACTGCCTCGACACATAAATAAGCACCATAACATTACACCAATATTGTGATAACAATGCATGAACATCATAATAATCTTTTCATGGCCTCGAAACCATGGAAATGTAGATACTTGGCTAAAACGACAGAACACCCTTCCGCAAGGCAACGATAATATCATGCTTGAATACGCAAGGAAAAATATCCTGCACCACGTCTGCAATACCACTACAACTCCTCGATGCCCAATTGATAACAAGTGCTCCACGTCCCATACGATTGAGTAGGAAGGAAATGAAGTCATAAGCTCCAATGGAATCAAACTGCACGAAGATGAATCAAGAAGGGAAGTGCTCCTAACAGCCCTGTAGCCTCTCGAAGATAAGTACAGACGTATCGTACCGATCCACAAGACTCTACTAGTCTTGCTCATGACTCGTGAGATCCAAGTGAACTTAGAGCTTTGATACCAAGGTGTCACAACCCAAAACCCACTATAGGTCGTGATGGTGCCCAACGTCGCTGTTAGGCAAGCCAACGGTGAACTAACATCTTAATTACTCATTTTATTATTTTTGAAATCATGAATCGTGTTAGGTGGAGACATAAATGCGTTTAGAAATCATGAATAATTAAAATGTTAGAAAGATATAAAATAAAAGATGACAATATCAAGTCGAACCATAAATAACCACTAGATTATCCAAAACCCGGTGTCACAAGTGCATGAGCATTTACTAAGGAGTACAATAATAATACAACATCTTTCTGGAATGTAAATAAGGCAGGATAAGGTAAATAGTACGATGGAGACTCTATGAGTTGCGATACGTTGCCTGGAACACAGCCACAATCGCATATTTGACCTTCTGTCGGGTAATAAGCAGAACTCTTCGTAGAAACTTCATCAAAATCACGCAACCGCTAACATTCTTACAGGAGATAACCCACCTGTAAAATCCATACCGACATCTCCCAATGTCGCTGCACTGGGTACAACCACCAGGAAATTAGTAAACCCTCCTGAGCTCGTGCTCATCCACCAGCTGTAAGAGTCTGTTCATTCCCCATTAGCATCCACCAAATGTCCAGCCATACGTCAAAAACTCAAAGTCATGTTGCACCCAAAAAACAATAATCAAGCATTTCATACCCCTCTTCATTTCAAGCAAAGTCCTCTCTATCATATTCAATCTTCCACAGTACAGTAGCCACCAATCCCAATGAAATTTATAGACTTAGTCATTGACCACCATGATCCCCAGATCGCTCTAAACTTCCTCAAAGCATGTGGCTATCCTACCACAGAATCCATATGCTGCTCTACCACTCCCACTTCAATAAACCCATCTCCTTAAGCAAACTTCTCGGCCTCTGATGTTCATACTTGTCTAACTAGCAATTCAACATGCGAGACACCTCCCTCCATGTCCTTCCTCATGCTTCGCTGCCCAAATATTGCCTCAAATCAAAATCCACCCCTGTAGCACCTGAACTATATTAATTTCTACCAACTCTTAGCCTCCTCGAATATCATCTTTCTCGATCCATCAGCATTAGAAACACCGATTCGATTTTGAAATTGCAACACATCACCATCTTTGACAATCGCTTCTCAAGCACCAACTCACAACACCCTGCCCCGAAGGCAAATCAAAGAAGACCATAACACCGGCAAACCTTAATGCATTCAAACAAGGACGACGATACCACATCATAATGAGAATTCCACCATGCTCGAAAATATCAAGTCTTGTTACTCCATCAACCAGAGCTTGAACATCCATAGTCCAATTGCATTTCCTCCGCTAGAATTAAATGTCGAACCTCTATACTCCGAGAAGTCCTCCTTTTGAGTCATTCACTACCGCGACCCATAATTGAGAAATCCACCATTCACAACAACACTGCACGATAACAATGCACGAACATCTTAACAATCTATGCACAACCTCAAAACCATAGGCAATACTGATACAGGGTTGAAACGACAGAACCCCTTCCATAAGACGATGATAATAACTCGCTCGAATGCGTAGGAGAAACATCCTGAACCATATATGCAATACCACTACAAATCCTTAATGCTCAATTATTAACAAGCGTTCCACGTCGCATAAGGTTTGAGTAGGAAGTAAATGAAGGCAAAAGCCTTGATGGAATCAAATCGCACGATGAGGAATCAAGAAGGGAAGTGATCCTAACAGCCTTGTAACCTCCCGAAGATGAGTACAGACATATCCGTAGTGAAGAGGGGTCGATATCGACACTTACTAGAGGTCCAATAAAGCAATATGATAAACTGTAAGCAGATATGAACCACAAAAGCAATAATGGAATAAAATGGTAACCAATATATTCTTTCAAAATTTCTTTTAACGATATAAATTTCTCAATCTCCTATCCTATCTCAACAACTCGTAAAATATCAAGTGCCCATATAAAACTAAGGAATACCATATAAAATGCCAGGCATTAGTGGAAGGACTGCTGGCGATATAACTCACAATTATGCCGAGGTCATACGACTCGATCCCGAATAATGTGTACACAGCCGAGGGTCGACATGAACCATAAATGCATCTATTATACTGCCGAGGCGTTCGTCCCGCTCCACAAGAAAGGAAGGAACTTATCGAATTACGACACATATGCTTGCAATACAATATACAAGAATAAAGTAAATATAGCATTTACCGTTTGTCAAATAACTTGCCAACAACTCAAGGTGATAAGGCTCGTCCTAATATGTATATATGTCTTTATAAATCAAATTTCAATAATAAATTCAATTAATTAAGCCAGCGGAACAAGTTCAAATAATTTAAATATTACATGATAAACTCCTAAGTCTACCCGGACATAAACTTGCTTTAACTACGTACGAACTCTCATCACCTCGTGCGTACGTAGAACCCACAACTAGTAGCACACAATAATTACATCGGCTCGGAGGTAGTTTCCCCCTCACAAGGTTAGACAGGAGACTTACCTCGTTCTGAAGTTCCATAACCTGCTCCAGCGCCTCTCTAACACCTCGACTCAAAGCCAAACATCCGAAACTAGTCAAACAACGTGCAAATCAAACAAAGTATACTACAATGCTTACTTTTTAACAATTTATAATGATTCTCAACTCCGTTCGAAAACTCAATAAAGTCAACCCTCAGGCCCACGTACCCGGATTCTAAAAAAATTCGAAGATGAATATTACCCATGACACCACGAACTCAAATATGTAATTATCCCTAATCCCATGTCCAATTTCGTGGTAAAAATTAAAAAATATAAATTCTAGATTTCCTTCCAAATCTAACAATTATCACTAATTTCCATATTCAACTCCAAATTCATGTATAGTTAATTTATTTAACTCACAATATGTAGAAATCACTTACCTAGTGATGGATGACGAAAAAGCTCCTTCAAAGTCCCCCCAAGCTCGGCTCCCATGGAAGATTTGTGATAAAATAAGCCAAAACCCATTTTTGCAATTTTATACACTGCCCAGACGACCTTCATCGTGAATGCAGAAATCACCTCGCGTTCGGGGAGCACATCCAGCTTCAACTCCAAAACTCCTCTAAGCGAACGCGATAAAGGCACGCGAACGCGAAGCTTTACTAGCCTCCTATCGCAAACGCGTTACTTCTTCCGCGAATGCAAAGACCAAGTCATCCACCATGCCACCTCCTTCGTCGCCAACGCGAACATCAAATCGCGAACGCGAAGCCGTGATCCCCAAACCTTTGTGAACGCGTGACCACAGTCTCGAACGCGAAGCACAAAAATCTAGTAGGCATGATCCTTCTTCGCGAACGCGATAACCACTACGCATTCGCGATGGACAACACCAGAACCAATAACAACAGCAGAAACAACATAAAGAAATGACCCGAAACACACCCGAGGCCTCCGAGACCCTGTCCAATCATACCAACAAGTCCCAAAACTTGGTACGAATCTGCCCGAGGCCTCAAATCACACCAAACAACATCAAAACTACGAATCGACGATCGAAACCTTTTGTCACGACCCAAATTCCCAACATTAGGGATCGTGATGGCGCCTAACACCACACTTGCTAGGCAAGCCAATGTTAGAATTCAATTAACTAATTTTCTTTGATTGTTTACTTAAGCATGAATAAATAAATTTAAAGTAACTTAATTAAAATGATTTCCAATGAAATACTCCAACTATAAAATAAATAAGCAATTAAATAAAACGAACCACGAACTAAGTATATAAATAACTCTAGGACTACCCCAGGGTCTGGTGTCACAATTCACGAACTACTAATGAATACTACAAATACTGGACTGAAAGAAATAGTATAACTGTTCTGAATATAATAAAACAGCGTATATAAAATAGGAGAAGACTCTCGGGATCTGTGAACGCCGGCAGATGTACCTCGTGTCTCCAAATGAATAGGTGACCGCGCGCTCTAAAATCTCTACTAATGGCTAGTACCTGGATCTGCACAAAAGAGTGCAGAGTGTAGTATCAGTACAACCGACCCCATGTACTGAGTAAGTGCCGAGCCTAACCTCGACGAAGTAGTGACGAGGCTACGGCGGGGCTTTAGCAATATATCCTGTGACAATATTATATAAAGCAAGAAAGAAATCTAAACAAATAAATAAATAAATACTGCAACAACAATAACATAACTCAATCGCCTTTTCCAGGCCTCAGCTATAACCAATTCTCAAATGATTTCCGAGTTTCCAAACTTTAACTTTAAATAAAATAGTGCCAAAAATATGAAGAATAGTAAAATAAACATTTAAGCTTTTCAAATCTTTATTTCTTTGAAAATCAATTAAAAAAAAATATAAATGTCCTCCCTTATCGCTCCTAGTTGCGGCGTGCAACCCGCTCCCACATGTCCACCCTTATTGATCCTCCCTAAATATATCACCCTTATTACTCCTGTTGCGGCGTGCAACCCGATCCTACCTGTCCACCCTTATCACTCCTTGTTGCGGCGTGCAACCCGCTCCCACCAGACATATCATATCAATTCATTCATAATTTTCACAATTCAGGCCAAGCCTTTCACAATATTTTTGTCTCAACAATTATAAATAAGAAACTGTATTTTTCTCATAAACATCATCAATAACCTCTCAACCATGAAACCAACAGAAAATATAAACATATATATATCTCGTAAAAACAATGTCAAACCGCTCAACCGTTTTATACCACAAGTAAACTAGTTAAAACAACCAATACTCTTTCCAAAATAACCACAACAATATTTAACAACAATGTAATAAGNATACCATGAGGAAACCAGGTAAATAACCAATACTCTTTCAAAAATAACCTCCGCGTCAACTCAATGAGACTTTTGGACCTGGTACAAATGACTCACCATACCTCAAACTCGGCAGGTTTATAATTGGTCAGGAGTTCCCAAGCATGTAAACTTCCAAAAAATATGTCAAGTGCCTTGCCATTACGGGGGATAAGATTTATTGTGGCTGCACAGGTTATAGCATACAGGTAATACTTTGTGCATTCAAGGGGTAGATTATATAGGAACAGGGAGGGAAAATTGTCCTAAGTTTCTCTGTTGATCTCACATTCTTGATTGAGAGGGAAAACAAAGATTGCCAATTCTCGGTTAAGTTTGATAAGCACAACAAACTAATGGCAGGAAGTTGACTTAAGCTCTCAAACATCAACAACATTTTATGCTGGTGCCAAGAAGTTATTAGGAAAACAGAATATCTATTCCCTCCAAGTTCAAAAAAATGTTGTGTTTGCTGGTGGTTCCTTAGTTGATGGAATATCCGGAAAGGTATACACATTTTATCATTCGTAGCACTTTATTTTATTCACATAAAAATATTTTATTCACATTTTAACAACAATGTAATAAGGTCAAGTAGTCATAGAAGCAAAAAGGAACGTAAAACAATTAAGACAAGAATCAGTTAAATTAGAAACGGGAAAGGGATCATGCTTAACAAGAAATTTGGTGGTGCATAGATACTCCTCACATATACACCACACACATGCATTTCACATAGCAAACAAGTGGGGATTCCTATTCCCTCAAGTCAAAGTTAGACCAAACACTTACCTCAAGTTCGCAGGACACTCACTGCTCAATTACGGCCTTTCCTTTTGAATTCACCTCTAACTTGCTCGAATCTAATCATAATTAACTCAATATCATCAATTAATGCTAAATGAACTAACTTTATTGAAAAACATGATTTTTCCTAAGTTTTCTCAAAAAAAGTAAAAATCCGACCCCGGACCCGCTTGGTCTAAACTCGGGGTTCGGACCAAATTACGTTTACCCATTCACCCAGAATCCAAAATATACAATTAGTTTCGAATCCGACCTCAATTCGAGGTAAAAATTCGATTTTTATAAAATTTCCTAATTCTACCCAAACCCTCAATTTTTACCATGAAAATTCTTGATTTTTGATTTAAAAGTGATGAAAAACATAGGGTAATTGAAAGAGTAGAGTTTAGAATTGATTACCAACACTTTGGGGATGAACTTGAGTGAAGAAAATCGTCTCTAGGGCTTGGTAGTTCGAAAAATATGAAGAAAAGGGCTGCTGCCCGAGTTGGTGTTTTAATAGGTTATGGTTGCTGTAATTTTTTGATTTTTTTTAAAGCGTGGAGCACTTGTGCTCCAAAAACTGTTATGACAACAAATTTTTTTTTACAAGTTAAAAACATCCCGAAGCCTACCCTAACTCACCCGAGCCCTCGGGGCTCTAAACCAAACATGCACGTAAGTCTAAAAACATCATACGGGCTTGCTCGTGCGATCAAATCGTGAAAATAATATGTAAAACTATGAATTTAACCTCAAAACTCATCATTTTTTCTCAAGAACACTTAACTTTCACTATTTCTCAAACAGACGTCCGAATCACGTCAAATAAACTCCGATTCTCACAAAATTTCACAGATAGTATTCAAATACTATAACAAATCTGTACCGGACTCCGGAACCAAAATACGGGCCCGATACCAATGGTTTCAAACGTTGATTCTTTTCTTTATTTCATTAATAATTCAGCAAAATAATTTCTTTCAAAAATTGATTTCTAAGGCTTGGGACCTTGGAATTCGATTCGGGCAGACGCCCAAGTCCCATATTTTACTGCGTACCTCTCGGGATCGTCGGAACACGGATCTGGGTTCGTTTACTCAAAATGTTGACCGAAGACAACTAAAGCCAAACTTTAACTCTAAAAATTATTATTTCTTATATTTTCACATAAAAGCTTTCCAGTTTCACGTCTGGACTGCGCACGCAAATCGAGGTAGTTAAAATTAATCTTTTAATGGCTAATAAACCTAGAATGGAGTCTAAATTCATAAAATTACCCTTGGGTCATCACACCTTTCTTTAAACTAACATTCAAACTTCGACGAACGCGTCTGAATCATACTTAAACATTCCAGAATGATGCCAAACATTACGCACAAATCACGATACGAACCTATTGCAAGGCTCGGGACCCCAACCAGACATCGATAACACCAAGGTCCACCTCAAACCAAACTTAAAAAATTCTAAAACCTTCAAAATGCCACACTAAGCGTCGAAATGCTCCCGGACGACCCGATACTCAACCTGAACATATGCCCAAGTCCAGAATTATCATACGACCTATTGGAACCTTCAAATCTCGATTTCGAGATCGTTATTCAAGAGTCAAACCTTAGCCAACTCTTACAACTTAAAGCTTTTGAAATGAGAATTTTTCATCTGAATCAACTCTGAACCTCCCGAAATTCAATTTTGACTATGCGTACAAGTCATAATACATGAAATGAGGCTACCCGAGGCCTCAAACTGCCGAATGATGCACAAGAGCTCAAAATGACCAGTCGGGTCGTTACATATTCATTATTATTTCAATTATTCTGCGTGTTGTTAGGCTTACCTAGTCTTAGAGACTAGGTGTCGTCACGACACCTACGGTGGTAAATTTGAGTTGTGACAGACACATCTCTAAATTTTGAAATAATTCAACTTTAAACTCTTCATTTTATCTATTTTACTGGTAATGAGAAGCTTTTATAACCACATAATTGTCATGACCCCACAAAACTTTTACCCCTTAAAGTTTTAAGACCACAAGTTTCAAAAGTCTTTTTCCTTTTTGTTACTGTGCCGAGTCAAAGTACCTCATTTAAATTAAAACAGAGGAAGTATATATATAATGTTAGATTTCTCTAAATAGAAATGGTTTCTTGACTACAATTATAACATTTAAAAGGCTATAACAATTATAACTTCTTTTTTCGGAACATGTCACGTGCGGATGATTTTGTACCTAATCAATTTTTCACTATTTGAAAAAGAATTCTTATTGAAAAGAATATAATTAGTTATACACAATCAATATTTATCATCTTAAGAAAATTTATATTTATATTTTATAATTTAATTTTTTTTCCCAGAGACATAGGGTACACGCGCAAAGCGCGTACACTAAGACTAGTAATACTAAAAGTAGGAAGGCCATTAGCGACATGTTGTTCGTCTTTTTTACCTTTTGTAACCATATTTTATATTGAATAAAGCAGTAATTTTAGTTATTTTCCTCATTTTTAGGGATAATCATTTAATTATTATTTTAATATTTAGGTTTTTGATATGAAAATCATAATATTTTCCTAATTTTTAAGGATAATCATGTAATTAATCCTAATTATTTTTTTATATATTAAATAATTTATTGTAGATTAACATTGGTTAGATTGCCTATTTGTTATCTTTGATATTTACAAATTACCCATTGTTGTTAAATTTCTTTTTTGATTTTTTAAGATACTATTTATTTAATTTTCGAGTTCTGAGCATTTAACTGGTTAATTAATACAATCATCGAAATAAAAAAAATAATGGTATTTACTAGCAACAAGAATTTTTTTAAATTATAAATATAGTGCATCCTCATATAGAACTTAATACCATGACAAGAACAAATCAAAAGATGGAATAATAAAGATAAATTAATGAGAGCAAACAAGAAGAAGAATCTCAAGACTAGATCCAAAGCTCTAAATAAGAATTCAAATTGTACGTAGTTAGATTATTCCAAGTTTTAAACGTTCAAATGTACGTCGTTATAATTTTGTTCAATAAGAATCTATCTTCAAAGGGTAAAATAATTACTTTCATATTATAAATATTTTTATTAAATAACTAAAATTTTGTAATTAGCTAATGTTTTAGGTTATTAAGTGTTTGTTTATTTGAAATATGTAAGAATTCTAATATTTGGTGGGGGAAGGGGGTGTAATGACCCGGCCAGTCGTTTTGCTTTCTAGAACACTGTTCCCCTAAATAAGACTCCTCGTATGTGCTTTTACTATTTTATGACTTGCAGGGATGATTAGTTTGAGATTTGGAAGGATTCGGGTAGAAATCAGAACACTTGGTTAATTAAGTTGGCCTTAAAAGGCTAAGTTTGACTTCAGTCAACATTTTGAATAAACGAACTAGAAATCGGGATTTGAGAGTTCCAATAGCTTCGTATGATGATTTCAGATTTGGGAGTATGCTCGGTTCGGGTTTTGGATGACCCAGGAGCATTTCGGCGCCTAATATCAAAAGTTGGTTCTTGAAGGATTTTGAAGTTCTATAATTTGGTTTGGAGTAGGTTTTGGTAATATTGATGTCCGAACGGAATTTTGAGATCGTGAATAGTTCTGTATGGTGATTTAAGACTTGCACGCAAAATTTGGTGCCATTCCGAGTAGTCTAAGTACGATTCGGCGCATTCGGTGCAATTTGGAAAATTTGAATTTCATATTTTGATTCAATTTGGTTTTAGGGTGCGATTCTTAGTTCCGTTGTTTATTTTCGCGTTTCGAGAGTTAGAGAAAGTCCGTATCATGTTTTCATACTTGCTGGTGCATTTGGACGGGGTCCCGAGTGGCTCGGGTGAGTTTTGGACCCCTCGGAGCAAAGTTTGAAAAACAAGAAATTCCAGTCTGGTTTCCTTCTTCGCGAACGCGGAAGGACTCTCACGTTCGCGTAGAAGAAGTTGGGGCTGGGGGATTTTGTGTTATGTGTTCGCGAAGGTTTGGGACCGGTGACCTTCGCATTCGCGTGAGGCGACTCACGTTCGCGTAGAGGAGCCTGTGTTGGGCTGGGCTTGGGACGCTGATAGTTCTTCGCGTTCGCAAAGGGTAGGCCAAGCTAGACTCTACGTTCATGATGCCTTGGTCGCATTCGCAATGAGTTGACTCTAGGGGCCAGAGTCATTTTCCTTCGCGAACGCGAGGCCCTTTCCGCTTTTGCGAAGAAGGAGGCAGTTGGGTAGTAAGTTTTAAAAACGAGACTTAGGCGTTTTTAGGGTCATTTATTGCACTCTTGGGCGATTTGAGAGCTTTTAAGAAGGGAATTTCGACCTAGCTTTGTAAGGTAAGTAATGTCTACCTAATGTGAGTTTTATACATAGATTATGGGTGGATTTTAACATAAAATTTTGTGGAAATCATGGGTTTAGATGAAAAATTTAGGTTTTGATAAAAATGGGATTTTACCACGAAAATGGTTATGGGATTTAATAAAAATCATATATTTTAGTTCATGAGGTTATGGGTAATAATTTTCTTCAACAATTTTCGGAATCCGGGAAGGGGGGCTGGGGGTGAATTTTAGGAATCTTACATTTAGGGTTGGGTAACCTCTTTTATAGTTGGAATATGAACTTTTGAGAATGTATTGATTAGTTTGTATACTGTTTGATTAGTTTTGGATTGTTCGGCACCAAATTGAGGGTTTGAACACATTCTAGATACTTACTGGGTACATATTATTTTATGTACTCACACTATATTTCTGCACTTAACTATGCAGGATCTGAGGCAGGTGCATCTAGATATCCGTCAGGAGCGCATACTTGATCGTGGTTCGAGATTTTACGGTGAGCTGCTCTTCCGAGTCGTTCAGTAGCATGCCAGAGTCTCTCTTTTGTTTTGTTTCTGTCTATTCTATATCAGACAGTAGAGTAGACATCTTTCGTATATTCTGCTAGTTGCTCACATACATGTGACACTAGATCTTGGCACACATTAGTAGACTTGTGATTTTTGTTTTGTTCCTATGGTTATAAATACTTCTAGCTACTTTCATTTATTAACTTAAATCTATTTCTCATTAAATCTTTTAAATTAAGGAAAAATTACTACATGGGAAACTTATTAAAATGGGAAATCATTAGGTAGTTCACTGTTGGCTTGTCTAGCAATGGTGATGGGCGCCATCACGACCTAATATGGAATTGAGTCGTGACAACATGGTATCAGAGCACTAGGTTCACGCAGGAGCACAGACCCCTACCGCTCAGTCTCCTGGGCATGTAGTTTCTGTATATCATACCCCGGGCACTCTCCCCGTGGGCGAAGCCCAGCCAGTCGTAGCACCTGTACCGGAGCCCAGGCCAGCTGCGACCGCGAGCCATAGAAGCTACTGGATAGATGGAGCAGGATTCATCCTCCGGTTATTAGGGTGAGTGACATGAGGATCCTCAGGACTTTATTGATAGGTGCAGGGACAGATTGCACAATATGAGCATATTGGAGTCTCACGGGGTGGATTTCACCACCTTTCAGTTAGAGGGCATCGCATGTAGGTGGTGGAAGGCTTATCTTCTTGGCAGACCAACAGGTTCTCCTCCCATGAATTGAGACCAGTTCACACACCTATTCTTGGATATGTATCTTCCACCCTCTTAGAGGGAAGAGTTACGGTTCTAGTTTGAGCAACTCCAGCAGGGTCAGATGTCTGTCACCGATTATGAGGCGAGATTCTCCAAATTGTCTCGCCATGCACTTATGATACTCCCTACTGAGGCGGAGCAAGTGTAAAAATTTGTTGCAAGGTTACACTCATTTATTCAGGATAGTATGCCCCGAGATGTGGAGATGGGGACTCTCTGTCAGTTAGTAGTGGAGATTGCTCGCATGATTGAGGGTTACCGTCAGAGAGGTAGAGAGCAGATGCATCGGGACAAGAGGTATCATTTTTCTAGGTGCCCCAACTGGGGGCAGAGGTCATTTTGGGAGGGGTCAACCCAACAAACCCCCATATTCAGCACCACCACCTCCTTGAGGTGTTTTCGGCACGACCCTATTTCAGTTCTATTCCAGAGAGTTCTTAACGCCCGCCAGCTATCCGGGGATCTTCCAGTGGATACTCCAGTCATCAGGGTTCTTCTAGTGCCAATTTCAGTGCTATGCCAGGGAGTTCATACCGCTCGCCATCCATTTAGGGTTCTTCCAGTGGGTATTCAGGCTACCAGGTTCAGACCTCAGGGCAGCAGATCACCGCGCCGAGAGGTTGTTTTGAGTGCGGGGATCTTAGTCATGTACGGAGATTTTGCCCCAGGCTTCAAGGGAAGGTAGTGAAGCAGGGCCAGCAGGCCATGATTACAACACCAGCCGTCCGGCCACCTAGAGGCGGAGGGCATGTGGGTACGGGCTGTCCTAGAGGTGGAGGCAAACAGGGGGAGGCCAGCCAAGTGGCACTCCAGCCAAATTTTATGATTTTTCGGCCAGACCAGATGTAGTGGCCTCAAATGTTGTGATCATGGGTATTATTTCTGTCTGCGGTAGGGATGCTTCAGTACTATTTGATCCAAGGTCTACCTATTCGTATGCGTCATCCCTGTTTGCTTATTTTCTGGATATTCCTCGTGAGTCCTTGAGTACTCCTATTTATGTGTCCACTCTTGTGGACGATTTTGTTATTGTGGATCGAATCTATCAGTCCTCTGTGGTTACATTTTTTGAATATAAGTCTAGAGAGGATCTTCTATTTCTTTATATGACCGACTTTAAGGTCATCCTGGGCATAGACTGGCTATCCCCATATCACACCATCCTTGATTTCCATGCCAAGATTGTTACCTTAGCGATGCCAGAGTTGCCGAGGTTGGAGTGGAAGGGTTCATTTGTCAGTACATCTAGTCGGGTCATCTCTTCTGAAGGCTCGACATATGGTCCAGAAGGGTTGTTTGGCTTATCTGGCTTATGTTCGGGATACTACGGCGGAGTATCTAGTAATTGATTCAATTCCAGTAGTCTGGGAGTTCTCCGATGTGTTTCATTCTGATCTTCCAGACATGACACCAGATTGTGATATCGATTTCTGTACTGACTTGGTTCCAGGTACCCAGCCTATATCTACCCACAGTATTGTATGGCTCCGAATGATTTGAAGGAGTTGAAGGAACAGCTTGAGGAGTTGCTAGCAAAGGGGTTCGTCAGGCCGAGTGTATCACATTGGGGTGAACCCGTATTATTTTTGAAGAAGAAGGATGAGACTATGCGGATGTGTGTTGATTAACGTCAGTTGAACAAGTCACCATTAAGAATAAGTACTCGTTGTCGCGTATTGATGAATTGTTTGACCAGTTGCAGGGTGCTAGGGTGTTTTCGAAGATTGACTTGAGATCGGGGTACCATCAGTTGAAGATTCGGACGCCGATGTTCCGAAGATTGCTTTTCGTTCTAGATATAGCCATTATGAGTTTTCTAGTGATGTCTTTGGGCTTGACTAATGCCCCAACAACGTTTACGGATTTGATGAACATGGTGTTCATGCCTTATATTAATTCGTTTGTTATTGTCTTCATTGATGACATTTTGATTTAGTGACGTAGCATGGAGGAGCACGAGCAACATTTGAGAGTGGTGCTTCAGACTTTACGGGAACAGAAGCTATATGCTAAGTTCTCCAAGTGTGAGTTTTGGTTAGATTCTATGGCATTCTTGGGGCATGTGGTATCAAGTGGGGTCATTAAGGTGGATCCCAAGAAGATTGAGGCACTTCAGAGTTGGCCTCGTCCTACTTCGGCGACTGAGATCAGGAGCTTCTTGGGGTTAGCAGGTTATTATTGCCGGTTCATGGAGGGCTTCTCATCTATTGAAACACCTTTGACTAGATTGACCTAGAAGGGTGCTCAGTTTCGTTGGTCCGATGATTGTGAGGCGAGCTTCCAAAAGCTCAAGACAACTTTGACCACAACACCAGTCCTTGTGTTGTCTTTCGGTTTGGGGATGTATATTGTGTATTGCGACGCTTCACACGTTGGCTTGGGTTGTGTATTGATGCAGGAAGGGTGAGTTATTGCATATTCTTCACATCAACTGAAGCCCCAAGAGAACAATTATCGTGTGCATGATTTGGAGTTGACCGCGATTGTTCATGCTCTTAAGCTGGAGGTATAATCTATATGGGGTGTCTTGTGAGGTGTACAATGATCATTGCAGTTTGCAGCATTTGTTCAAGCAAAGGGATCTCAATTTGAGATAATGTAGATGGCTTGAGTTACTGAAGGATTATGACATCACCATTCTTTATCATCCGGGCAAGAAGAATATAGTCGCGGATTCCATGAGCAAGAAGGCAGAGAGTATGGGTAGCTTGGCATTCATTTCAATAGAGGAGAGGCCACTAGCTTTGGACATTCAGTCCATGGCTAACAGACTTGTGAGGTTGGATATTTCAGAGCCCAACCGAGTTCTTGCTTGCGTCGTTGCCCAGTCTTCACTATTGGAGAAGATCAAGGCTCGACAGTTTGATGATCCACACTTGTTGTTTCTCAAGGAGACAGTACTATAGAGTAGTGCCAAGGAGGTTTCTATTAGTGAGTATGGTGTTATGCAACTCCTGGGTCATCTATGTAATCCTAATGTGGATGACCCGAGGGAGAGGATCCTAGAGGAGACACACAGTTCTTGATATTCCATTCACCCAGGTGCTGCGAAGATGTATCGCGACCTGAAGCAGCATTATTGGTGGCGGGGCATGAAGAAAGACATAGTTGAGTATGTAGCTAGATGCCTAAATTGCCAGCAGGTTAAGTATGAGCACTAGAGGCAGGAGGCCTACTCTAGCAGATGACTATACCTTAGTGGAAGTGGGAGCGCATCACTATGGACTTTGTAGTTTGGTTACCGCGAACTTTGCGAAAGTTTGATGCAGTTTGGTTCATTGTAGACAGATTGACCAAGTCAGCACATTTCATTCTTGTGATGACTACGTACTCTTCGGAGAGATTGGCCCAGATTTATATTCAGGAGATAGTTCGGCAACATGGTGTGCCTATTTCCATCATATCAGACAGAAGTCCTCAGTTTACTTCGCATTTCTGGAGAGCCGTACAGAGTGAGTTAGGGATCCGCGTAGAGCTCAGCACAGCATTTCATCCACAGACCGATAGGCAGTCGAAGCAGACAGTTCAGATCTTGGAGGACATGCTCAGAGCATGTGTGATTGACTTTGGAGGACAGTGGGATCGATTCTTGCCCTTGGCCGAGTTTGCTTACAACAACAGTCACCAGTATAGCATTGAGATGGCTCCATTTTAGGCTTTATATGGTCGGCAATGTTGTTCTCCTATCGGGTGGTTTGATCCCGGAGAGGCTAAGTTATATGGTACCGACTTGGAGAAAGATACCTTAGAAAAGGTAAAGTTGATTCAGGAGCGGCTTCGCACAGCACAGTCCCGACAAAAGAGTTACGCGGATCAGAAAGTTCGTAATTTATCATTTATGGTGGGCGAGAAGGTTCTCTTAGAAGTCTCTCCAATGAAGGGAATCATGAGGTTTGGGAAGAAGGGCAAGTTGAGCCCAAGGTTTGTAGGCCCATTTGAGGTGTTGAGGCGAGTGGGGTAGGTTGCATATGAGCTTGCTTTGCCTCCCAGTCTATCCGGGGTTCATCCGGTTTTCCACGTGTCTATGCTCCGAATGTATCATCCTTGTCACATGTGTTAGACTTCAGCACGATTCAGTTAGATGAGAGTCTAGGTTATGAAGAGGAGCCAGTTGCCATTATTGATAGGCACGATCGCCAGTTGAGATCCAAGAGTATTTTTGCGATAAAGGTTCAGTGGAGGGTCCAACCAGCCGAGGAGGCGACCTGGGAGTCCAAGGAGGACAGCGGAGCAAATATCCTCACTTATTCAGCACTTCAGGTATGATTCTAGACACGTTTGAGGACGAACGTTTGTTTAAGAGGTGGAGAATGTAACAACTCGGTCGTTTTGCTTTCTAAAACCCCGTTTTACCCCTAAATAAGACTCCCAACATGTGCTTTTACTGTTTTATGACTTGCGGGGATGGTTAGTTTGATATTTGGAAGGATTCGAGTTGAAATCGGAACACTTGGTTCCTTAAGTTGGACTTAAAAGGCTAAGTTTGACTTCGGTCAATGTATTGAGTAAACAACCTCGGAATCTGGATTTAATGGTTCTAATAGGTTCGTATGATGATTTCAGACTGTTCGTATGCTCAGTTCAGGTTTTGGATGACCTGGGAGCGTTTCGACGCCTAATATCAAAAGTTGGTTCTTGAAGGATTTTGAAGTTCTTTAAATTTGGTCTGGAGTAGGTTTTGGTGATATAGAGGTCCGAACGGAATTCCGATACCGGAAATAGACCCGTATGGTGATTTAAGACTTACACGCAAAATTTGGTGTCATTGCGAGTAGTCTAAGTATGATTCGGCACATTCAGAGCAATTTGGAAAACTTGAAGTTCATATTTTGATTCAATTTGGTTTTTGGTGCGATTCTTAGTTCCGTTGTTGATTTACGCGTTTCGAGAGTTTGAGTAGGTCCGTATCATGTTTTCATACTTGTTGGTGCCTTTGGACGGGGTCCTGAGTGGCTCGGGTGAGTTTTGGACACCTCGGAGCAAAGTTTGAAAAACCAGAAATTCCAGTTCTGGTTTCCTTCTTCGCGAACGCGGAAGCACTCTCACGTTCGCGTAGAAGAAGTTGTGGGTGGGGTATTTTGTTCTATGCGTTCGCGATAGCTAGTCCGCGTTCGGGAAGGTCAGGGACCGGTGACCTTCGCGTTCATGTGAGGAGACTCGCATTCTCGTATAGGAGCCTGGGTTGGGCTTGGGCACTAATTGTTTTTCGCGTTCGCGGAGCAACCCTTGGAGAGTGGCTTGGCCTCGGGCTTGGGCTTGGAGGAAACTCATTGCGAATGCGACCAAGGCATCGCGAACTAAGAGGCTGGCTAGGCCTACCCTTCGCGAACGCGGGGGCTGCTCCGCGTTCGCGAAGGGTAGGCCAAGCCAGCCTCCACGTTCACGATGCCTTGGTCGCGTTCGCAATGAGTTGCCTCCAGGGGACAGAGACATTTTCCTTTGCGAACGCGAGGCCCCTTCCGCATTTGCGAAGAAGGAGGCAGCTGGGCAGTGAGTTTTAAAAACGGGACTTAGGCGTTTTTAGGGTCATTTATTGCACTCTTGGGCGATTTGAGAGCTTTTAAGAAGGGGATTTCGACCTAACTTTATAAGGTAAGCAATTTCTACCTAATGTGAGTTTAATACATAGAATATGGGTGGATTTTTACATAAACATTTGTGTAAATCATGGGTTTAGATGAAAAACCTAGGTTTTGATAAAAATGGGATTTTACCACGAAAATGGTCATGGAATTTAGTAAAAATCATATATTTTAGTTCATGAGGTTATGGGTAACAATTTTCTTCAACAATTTTCGGAATCCGGGTCCGAGGATGAATTTTAGGAATCTTACATTCAGGGTTGGGTAACCTCTTTTATAGTTCGAATATGAACTTTTGAGCATGTATTGATTAGTTTGTATTCTATTTGATTAGTTTTGGATTGTTCAACACCAAATTGAGGGTTTGAACACATTCTTGATACTTACTGGGTACATATTGTTTTATATACTCACGCTATATTTCTGCACTTAACTGTGCAGGATCTGTGGCAGGTGCATCTGGATATCCGTCTGGCGTGCATACTTGATCGTGGTTCGAGATTTCACGGTGAGATGCCCTTCTGAGCCGTTCACCAACATGCCGGAGTCTCTCTTTTATTTATTTTTTCTGTCTATTCTATTTCAGATAGTAGAGTACACATCTTTCGTATATTCTACTAGTTGCGCACATACTTGTGACACTAGATCTTGGCACACATTAGTAGACTTGTGATTTTGATTTTGTTCCTATGATTAGAAATACTTCTTGATACTTTCATTTATTAACTTAAATCTGTTTCTCATTAATTATTTTAAATTAAGGAAAAATTACTACATGGAAAATTATTAGGTTGTTCACTGTTGACTTGTCTAGCAACGATGCTGGACGCCATGACGGCCTGATATGGAATTGGGTCATGATAGGGGGAGGGAGGAGAATAGGAAAAAATCAGTTATTCTATAACATTAAGAGTCATATTATAAACATAAAAATTTATAACAACAAGGATGAATTAGTAGACAACAAATATATTTTAAATGCAAACTTATAGCACTAAGTTTGTATTCGATATGAGATGTCATTAGTTATTTTTCTTTCTTTTTGCATTCATTCCGACCAATGACAACTCCATATAATTTGTTTAATATATTAATTTATTTATTATAAATACTAACTCAACATTAGTTATTCATAGACATTATAGTGTCACTTGCCAACAGAAGCTAAATCATCAACCTCTTCATTCGCAAATATCAGAGACCGAAATATTCAAAAAAAAAAATTAACTTTATTATTTTGACAAATCTTCGAAGATTTGATTAAAGCACGTTTGTGTTACTTGCCTGTTGTATTAAGTGGCAAAATAACAAAAAAATCATAAGTTATTCACAGCCATATCAGGACTTTTGTGGAGCATGATTTCTTCTTTTATTGAGCTAGCTAAATAGATATTAGCATCGCGATTTTCAGAAACTTATACTATTTTTTTTAACATTTTATTAAATAAAAAACTTAAACACATTGTTTAATATTAATATTCATGTATGTTTTGAAACTATATATTCATTAAAATAGGGTACACGCGCAAAGCGTGTACTCTATGACCAGTATATTAAAAACACGAAGGACTTTAGTGAAATATTGTTCGCCTTTTTTTCCCTTTAAAATAAATTTTACATAGGACAAAATCATAATTAGCTATGTGATTACTCTTTTTAATACATTTCAAGTAATTAAATTCTATTTATTAAGAAATTAAGAAGTAGAAAATTTAATTAATTCTTCAATCATAGTGATATAAATACTCCAAAACCATAAAGTCTACTAGTATGTGTGTCAATACCTGGTGTCACAAGTGTATGAGCAACTAGCAGAATATACAAAACCCTAACTACTGTCTGAATTAAAAGTAGACAGAAAATAAGTACAAAGAAAGACTCTAGGTGCTGCAGAACGGCTCAGGAAGCAGCTCACCACTAGGCCTCAGGGTAACGGGGGTGCGCGTCGGTATGCCTGCTAGATGCATTTGCCTCAGATCCTGCACGGATAGTGAAGAAGTGTAGTGTGAGTACACAAATAACATGTACCCTGTAAATATCTAGTCTAACCTCAAAGAAGTAGTGACGATGGGTCGACATCGACACCTACTATGGGCTAATAATAAAAATACAGCAATTCTAAATAAGCATGGGTTATGTAAATAATAATAAGAACTCAATTGCAAGGAGAAAATAAATAATTCTTTCACATATGGTAAATCCCAAATTAATTTTCTGTATTATATAATTTTAACCTCTCGAGCCATGAAATAATATCAAATATAATTAAACTTTGAGTATTATTACGCACAATTATGTCGAGGTCGTACGACCCGATCCAAATATTGTGTATACTGCCGAGGGTCGAGTGGCACGAACCATAGATGCATCTATGTACTACCGAGGCGTTCAGCCCGCTCCACAAGAAAAGAGAATACTTTATAAACATTCGGTTTAAAAGTTATTACAAGGATAATTCACAAAGAAGCACAATTTTTATAACTGGAATTCGGTCTTTTAATATTCCTCTATCAAGTTCCAATATAATTTAGGCACTTTAATTAACCAATAGGGTGCAAACATTACAAATATTTTATGATTTGGGTCTTAAACTACCCGTACATAAGCATAACTAGTATCTACACAGGGACTCTCATCACCTCGTGCATATGTTGCCCTCACAATTAGGAGCACATAGTAATTTAAATCACCTATGTGGTAAATCCCTCTTATAAGGTTAGGCAAGAGACTTACCTCATCTCAAAGCTAACTTTCTGACCACAAATTCACTCTAAAGACCCCACTTGGTGCCGAACAATCCACAACTAGCCAAATATTACATAAAATAATCAATATACGCTCAAGAGTTAATAACTTATCTATTAGAGTAATTACCCAACCCAAATTGGAAGATTCCTAAAAATTCACATTCCAAAAGTTTTTGAAAAAAGTTGTTACTCATAACCTCACGAACTTAAATATATAACTTTCACCCAATTCCATAACCATTTTCTTGGTTAAATCCCATTTTTATCAAAACCTAGGTTTTTCATATAAACCCATAATTTTCATAATTTTACATGTTAAAATCTACCTATAATCTATACATTTAACTTACATTGGATAGAGATTACTTACCTCCAATAGCTAGGTGAAAACCCCTCTCTAAGAAGCTCTAAAATTGCCAGACAAGTTAAAGAAATGATTCAAAAATGGCCTAAGTCCCTTATTAAATGAACCCTTATGCCTCCAGGACTGCGGCCCCGCTTCTATGGATATATACTCGCAGATGCGGACCATGCCCAAGTCATCCCCTACCGCTTATGCGTGCTTAGTCTCGCATCTGCGAGCCCGCTTCTGCAGCACAATCACCGCACCTGCGCACAAGGCCGCTTTTGTGATTCCTTCCCCGTATCTGCGCCTTCGTAGATACGGCCACAAACCTCGCTTTTGAGACCACTGGACAACCCACGCTGGGCCACTTCTGCGGTTATTGGCCCTCCGCAAGTGCGATTACACTAGAAGCTTGATGCTTCAGCTATTCACCTAAGGCCAAATGACTACTGAGAATCGTCTAAATGGCGTCCGGGGCCCCCGAGTCCCCGTCCAAATATACCAACAAGTTTAAAAATATGAGACGGACTTGCTAGAACCCTCGGAATGCGGAAAACAAAACCAAACAAAGAATCGCATCCCAAACCAAATTTAATCAAGTTTCATATCGATTCATCTGCGACTTTCAATATCAGTTCTAAAAGCCCAATCTAAATCGTCAATAAATTACTATATTCCCCCAATTTTTCCTCTTATTTTCAACTTAATATCGATCTTTTTTATAAATTTCCTTGCAAGTTCATCCATGTTTTGGGATTTTAGATATTATACAAGTAAAATTGATGGGAAAAGAAGATGGAGGCATCGACCCTGGTGAGGGTACCACAACGTTGTTATGGGATTGCAAGAGTTCAACTTGAACCCGAGGATCATAACACTGCCTCAAGAATTACTCGAGAAAGCAGTAGAGAAGAGGAATTTGCAGAAGAAGAAGAAGATAAAAGAGAGTTTAGGAAGAAACTTTATGTATTTATTAATGAAATGAAATTTGTAGCTTACAGCACCATATGTACTCATTACATTGTCTAAAATGATAAAGCTACAGCAGATTCCTTCTAACTGAATTATGTTATTCTAACTACCTCAACTAACTGTAACTAACTCTCCCTCCCTGTAACTAACTTTTGACTTTGCACTACTTTGTCTTCTATACTTGAGCTGCTCGAGCTAATCTTCTATATTTGTGTATCAATACTCCCCCCATTCGAAGATCCTTGTCCGCAAGGATTAAAAGCAGGAAACCTAGTTTATAGGACTGTAACAAACTCCAATGTAGCAGCATCAGTAGGAAGTCCTTGCCACTTAACTAAGACTTGTGCAATAACTTTATTTTCTTTCTTCACCATTCGTCTTTGCAAAATTAGTTCAGGATCAGGACAATAAGGATTGGCCAAAACAATTACTGGAGAAATCTGAGATAGGCTTCATAGCATCTTTTCAGCAATGAAACATGTACTATGGGATGGATTTTGACTCCTACAGGAAGTAATAGAGTGTAAACAACAGGACCACTCGTTTGAGAATCTGAAAGGGTCCATAGTATTTAGAAACCAACTTTTTTGATGAGTGGTTGGATATAGTCACATGTTTATAGGGATGAATCTTCAGATATACCCAATCACCTTCATCAAATTGACTATCACTTCTCTGTGAATCTGCTTGTTGCTTCATTCTATGTTGAGCTCTTCTCAAATGGTGTCACGACCCAATTTCGTACTAGGTCGAGACTGTACCTAACGCTGCCGTTAGGCAAGCCCACAAGCGAAACTACTATTTATTTATCCCTTTTTAACATATTTTTAATTACGCTAGATTTCATGCAATTGTGATAAGTCTTTTTAAACAAAATGTCAACATAATAAGTACATAGTCTACGGTGATAGAACTGACAAGTACAACAGTACTGGGTGCTACAAATTCGCAAAACCCGACCTCACAAGTACATGGGCAATCTGGAGAATATATAAAACTACTAAAACTACTGTCCGAAAGTAATAGACAGGAATAGTAAATATGGTGGATGGAGACATCGGCGTTGCGGCAAGAGTGGTATTACTACACTCCCGAGGTGAACAACTCGATCCCATTAGAGTATAGAAGTTTTAACTCGCTCGCGGAAGTACTAGCGAGGCGAGAAGACATGGATATTTTTAATAGTTATTAAGTATTCATCAATGTTCCAAAATAAGAAGGCTAAGTCGATAATTGCAACTTTAAATCTCTAGTCTCGGCTCTATTCAAGACAGTAAATACATAATATAAATGCAACAGTAATTTTAAAAGCATGATGTGGATCTAAATCTACCTAGACATATCATGGAATATAGCTACGTATGGACTCTCGTCACCTTGTGCGTACATAGCTCTCCGCACAAGTAATACACAACAAGATACACCTAAGGGGATGAGTTCCCTTTTATAATGTTAGGCAAGAGACTTACCTCGTTTCTAAGATCACTTCCGGTCCACTAATACGCTCTAAAAGCCCCAATTCGATGCCGAACAATCCGAAACTAGTCAAATATTATATACTCAAATGTTTATAATGTAGCTATTAGAATAATTACCCAACCCAAATTGGAAGATTCCTAAAATTTGCCCTCCGGGTCCGCGTGCCCGAATTCCAAAAAATTTCGAAGATAAATATCACACATAGCCTCACGAACTCAAATAAACAATTTTTACTTAATTTCATAACCAATTTCGTGGTTAAATCTCATTTTTACAAAAACTCTAGGTTTTTCACAAGTCCCACAAGTTTTCACAGTTTTTCCATGTTTAATCAACCTAAAATCCGCATAATTAACTTGAAAATAGGTGGGAGTTACTTACCATAGGATATTAGTGAGAATCCCCCTCAAATGTGCTCTCACAATCGCCCAAGACCAAATGAAATGTGAGAAAAAATGGCCTAAGTCTCGAATTAAAAACCCTCACTGCCCAGCGACTTCCGCACTTGCGACCACTTGAACGCATCTTTGGAACTGCAGGTGCAGTCAATAAATTGCACTTATGATACCCCAAAGCCTCCAGCCTCCTCGCTTTTGCGAACGGGGAGCCGTTTCAGCGGATCAGCTTCTGCGGATTCTTTGGCTTATGCGACCCACAACCAGCCAGCCCAAGTCTGCACCTGCGAAGACTCGATCACTTCTGCAAGGGTGCAGATGCGGAAAACTCCACACACCTGCGACCACCCAGCTCGAGCCTCAACTCCGCTTCTATGACCACTAGGCCGCTTCTACAAGTTCGCACCAGCGGCCCTTTCCACGCAGGTGCGATTGCGCCAGATCTGAAGTACCAGAAATTCCCCCATGTCCATTTCCAAGTGTGATTTCAATCTATTTTGCATCAGGGGCCCCAGAGACCCCATCCAATTACACACACACATCCAATAATATAATACGGACCCTCGCGTGATCGAAATACCAAACTAACATCTAAAATAACGAATCGGACGCCAAAAAGCATGAATCCGACATGAAACTCAAAAACTTCTAAAAACACTTTCCCGCATCTGATTCCTATCAAATCAACTCGGATTACGCCAATTTTGCTTGCAGTCATAACTCACCATACGAAACTATTCCCGGGCTCGAAATCCCAAACATACCTCGATAAAGCCAAAGCCTACTCCAAACCAAACTTAAAGAACATGGTAAACCTTCAATGCGTCAACTTTCAATATTAAGCGTCGAAATACTCCCATGTCATCCGAAACCTGCTTCAAACACACGGCCAAGTCCAAAATCATCATACAACCTATTAGGAGCGTCAGATCCTGGTTCCGAGGTCATTTTCTCAAAATATTGACTCAAGTCAAACTTAACCATTATAGGCTACTATTAAGGAACTAAGTGTTCCAATTTCAACCAAACCCCCCCAAACCTAAAACAACCATCCCCGTAGGTCATAAAATAGTTAAAGCACATATAGGGAGTCTTAATTATGGGAATGGGGATCTAGAAATCAAAACGACTGGTCGGGTCATTACTGATGATATTTAAGCAACTGCAATTTCAGCTCTCTATTGAGCAAAGTGTTGTCAACTTCAGCTGAAGCTGACTCCCCTGGCAAGTAGGGTAAATGTAAGGGAGGTGGTCGACCATATAGTGCTTCATAGGAGTGGTATGTATGGCTGAGTGAAATGAGGTGTTATACCAGTACTCAGCCATAGGCAAGCAGAAGTACCAGTTAGCAACATCTTCATTGCACTAGCACCTTAAGTAGGTCTCAAGACTTCTTTTCAAAACCTCAGCTTGTCCATCAGATTGGGGATAGTAGGCAGAAGAGATGTTCAATGGAACTCCTTGCAGTAGAACAACTCTTTCCAAAAGATACTGAGAAAGAAAGCATCTCGATCACTTTGTAATGGTATCAGGTAGACCATGTAATCGCACCACAATGTCCAAGAATACCCTGTAAAGTGATTGAGCAGTATAAGAGTGCTTCAATAGAATAAAGTAATCGCACTTGCTACGCCTATCCAGTACCGCAAGTATCGCCTCATAACCATTAGTTTAGGGAGGCCATCAATTTTATCCATACTGATTTGGGACCACACTACATCTGGAATAGGTCATGGTTGTAACAAGCCAGGATAAGCATCTAGGTCAGATTTGTTCTTTTGGCACACATCACATTTCTGAACAAAATATCTCACTTATTTCCTCATGTTCTTCCAATAGAACAGTGTTAGTAGTCTCCTTAGAGTAGCTTCAACACCTGAGTGTCCACCTTGAGGGGATGCATGCCACTAAGTGATAATTGTCCTCCTCAATTTCGGTACCTTGCATATCATCAATCTGCCTTTTCTCCTTAGATGCCCTTGAAACCATGTGAATTGTTTATGAGTATATGGATTAGCTTGAATGAGGTGCTTCAGCTCCTTATCTGAGTTCGAACTATCAATCATAGTTTGAAAAAGATCAATATCATTAGGTGAACCCACAAGTGTTGATAGTTCAGCTCCAGTCACTCTAGAAAGTGCATCAACTACCTTATTCTCCACCCCTTTCTTGTACTCTATTGAATAATCATATGGATCACTTAGGTTAACTGATAACTAGGGATTATAGTTCATTTTACACTCTTTCCTACTTGAGTTTTGATTAAAAATGTATAAAAAATAGTCCCAAAGTCTTACATGTTGTACTTGTTTGCAGGGTTTGGTCAAAAAGGTGACAATTAGTCAAAACCAGCTCAAAAAGGAGTGAAACATGCACAAGTACCAAGACCAAGTCCAAGCACAGTACAACAGATCCACTGCGGCCGCATTCCATTTAGTGCGGTCCGCAGTGAGGAGATTCAGAGAGATACATATCTTGGAAACTCAAGCATTGCGGCCGCAAAGCATTTTGTGCGGACCGCAGTAGCCTCACCGCGGCCGCAAGCGAGATTGTGCAGTCCGCAAGGACCAGGTTCAGAGAGATGGGAAGTTGGAGGATTAATGCCAATGCGGTCTGCGGTCCTTTTTTGTGCGGACCGCAGTAGAATCCACCGCGGCCGCAGTGCATTTTATGCGGCCCGTAGTGGCCAAGTTCAGATAGCAAAGTTTGAAGCCAAAAATCCTCACCACGGCCGCACTCCATTTCTTGCGGTCCGCTGTACCCCCGCAGGGGTATTTTTGTCCAGAAAATTTGGCCTAGTATAAATACTTTCTTTTCCCATTTTTAGGTCAGTTTTTTGTACTCTAACTTCAAGGAGAGCTCATGAACGGCTGTATTAGACTATTCTGAGTAATTTTATAGTTGGTTTATCATTGAATCTTCAATTATTAGCTTGTAATTAAATCTTATGGGTTATTCTTCATCTATTTCTTTGTTTTCTTTCATTATTATGAGTAGCTAGGGTTGTGGCTCAACCTTGGTGTGGGTATTTGATGGGTCTTTTGATTTAAGGCTTAAATGTTTATGAGTAGTTGATATTTGGATTGACTTGTGTTTTACATGTTAAATTAGTGGTTGCAAACACTAATTTGTGCCTATTTGACTTGGGTTCTTCTTGAGAAAGAGAACTTGAGTCTAGAAAAATCAGTCCAACAAGGAATTGGGGTGTAATCAAGAGATTGATAATCGCAATTAAAAGGTTAAACCTAGAGATAGTAATACCCGATTTGAGCGTATATTGCATGCATAATTTTGACACCCAATTGGTATCGAGGGAGTCAATTTGGGAAAAGTCACTCAAGCTACCGAGAGGTATAGAGTGAGTAATTCCGGGCATTGGCTATATCACAATCCCCAACATAACGTCTTTGCCTTAGGCTTTAGATCCCGTCAAGTATTCACCTAGGAGAAATTCACAGCCCTAGTCCCTTTATCTATTGAGAAAACATCCAAAAAGATATTAGTTATCTAGTTCGTAATTTCAAATAGACTAAACCGTAGTTTAATCACCAAACCATTTGATGAGAAGTGCAATTGAGAACACAACACGCTACTAGATCACTTAGACACTCAACTCCATCATATATAGCTCCCTATCGATCCCGACCCCTTCGGGTAAAAGCTACATTGACCCCCGTACTTGCTACTCTTTAGTGGTATAGGCGGGAGCCGATCACTTTTTGGCGCCGTTGCCGGGGAGCATTTACGGTGTTGATTATCTACGTGAATAGTGGTGTAGTGTGTTTTTCCTTTCTTCTTTTGTTAACGTGTGTGTTAAATCAATTCAGGTACTAATGGAAGATCCTTTGGATAATATTATTCTGGGGGAGGAGGTGTTTGACAATGGGGAAAATGATCTAAATCAAGTACCACCTACAAGACGGGTCCGACAGGCCAATGTTAATGAGGATATTCCAGACCCTCCCCCGCCTCCACCTCCCAGAGTTTCCCCTCGGGTACTTCCAAATGAGGGGTACGCGAGTGCTATTGTCCCACCTAGAATCCGGGCGGGGAACTTCCAAATCACAAATGTGATGTTGACACTCTTGCAGCAGCGCGGATACTTCACAGGAGCTCCACATCAGAATGCTTACAAGCATTTAAAGGGGTTCGTTGATACCTGCTGGGGGTCAATCAAACAAACGTCTCGGAGGATGCATTAAGGCTTAGGCTATTTCCCTTCTCTCTCCGAGGGAAAGCATTAGACTGGCTGGAGCGACTTCCCAACCATTCCATATTTACATGGGATGAGCTAGCAGACAAGTTCATTGTAAAATTCTTCTCTCCTAGTCACATAGCAGCTCTTAGAGATGAAATATTGGCTTTCAAGCAAGAGCCAAACGAGCCTTTGCACGAGATTTGGGAGCGCTACAGGACCATGGTAAAGGAGTGTCCAAACAATGACATGACTGAGGCCATGATACAACATACCTTCTACAGAGGCATAAATACCACCAATCAGTGTATGGTCAATCAATTGACTGGAGGCAACTTCATGAAGCTACCCTGCAATGAGGCATGTAAGGTCTTAGATGAAACGGCTGACACTTCGTTAGCATGGCAAAGTAGAGGAAATGTGCCTCGGGGTGATCCAGGTGTTAATGGTCTTCACAAAGAACTTCTAGAACATGGCAAGCAATTGCCGAGCTTACCACCACTATGAATCAACTTGCTAAGGCACGGGTTCAACAATTACAAGGGCTGAAGCAAGTGAATGCTATGGAGGGGTAAATATTTTTTGGTGAACAAACGAAGACCTCGTGGAAATCAATTGCAAAATAACAATGCTCAATGTGACCAAGGATCGAGTGGGTATAGTCAAGAGGATTCTTATGATAATCAAGATGAGGATGTCATGTATTCCAACAATTATCAAGGGCAAGGGAACAATCAAGGCAACAACCAAAATTGGAACAATCAAAGGAAACGCAATTGGAACAATAACAACAATTCAAGCAATTGGGGGAACAACAATTCAAGCAATTGGGGGAACAACAATCAACAATGGGGAGGTAACAATAACAACAATTGGAGCAGGAACAATAATAACAACAATTGGGATGGAAACGGTAACAGGGGTCGTGCTTTCAAAGGCCCCCGATGTACCAACAACCCAACAATCCACCCCCTATTAATCACAAGGCCAAGGTTCCTCAAGTAATGATATGGGTATAATTGAGCAAATGTTCAAACAAATGATGGAACGCAATTCGGATTCAGATGCTCAACTTGCCTCCCATAACACCTCTATTCGCAATCTTGAAGTTCAAATGGGACAAATCTCACAAGCCTTGAATACACGCCCAAAGGGAGCACTACCAAGTGATACGGTGGTGAACCCCAATGGTGAGAACAACAACAATACTGGTCACGCCATGGCGGTGATCACTAGAAGTGGACGAGGTGGTGAGGCTAGTTCTTCTAAACAAAAGAGAGTTGTTGGTGATGATGATGACTTGCCAAATGATGAGGTTCTGATTGAGGTTGAGCATGTAGCTGAGGAGCCAACAACTAGTGAAGTGAGGATTGATATTCATGATCATGAGGAGGAACTCAAACTGACGTGAACCCGTCTAGGGAACACGTAATTGACATTCCCGAGCCGGTTGTGTCAAAAGCAAAGGCCCCATTGCCTAGGCATCCTCTGCCTTATCCTCAAAGGTTGGCGAAGCAAAAGAATGAGAACAAATTCAAGAAATTCTTCTACATGATGAAAAGCTTATCCATGAATGTCCCTTTGGTTGAAGCTTTAGAGCAAATGCCCGGGTATTCCAAGTTCATGAAGGACTTGGTCACAAAGAAAAGGTCAATGGAGTGTGAAACTATAAAGATGACTCACCAAGTGAGTGCAATAGTGCACTCAATGGCACCCAAGCTTGAAGACCCCGGAGCATTCACCATTCCTTGCACAATTGGTAGCGTAGATTTCGCCAAAGCATTGTGCGACCTCGGAGCTAGCATAAACTTGATGCCATATTCGGTCTTCAAAACTTTGGGGATTGGTCAACATAGGGCTACTTCCATGCGTCTTCAAATGGCGGATCGATCTATGAAGCGGCCTCTAGGGATCATTGATGATGTGTTAGTGGGGGTTGACAAGTTCATTTTGCTCGCGCATTTGTTATCTTGGATTGTGAGATGGATTATGAAGTTCCCATCATCTTGGGAAGGCCCTTTCTTGCAACGGGTAAGGCCTTAGTTCACGTGGAGGCCGGTGAGATCACCTTCCGGGTGGGCGATGAAAAGGTTGTGTTCCACATTTTCAAGTCAATGAAGCAACCCAATAGCACGGAGGTATGTTCTTTCATGGACCTTGTCACCGAGGTCATTATTGATGAAACAATCTCAATGATAAATGTTGAATATCCCGTGGAGGCAACTTTATTGAATCATGATGATATTGTGGTGGATGGTTTGATCGATAGTACCAATGCTCTACAAGGCATGGGTTCTTATTCATATGGTTCTCGAAAGTTATCCTTGGACTTGGAGAATCGGAAAAATCCTCCGACAAAGTCTTCAATTGAGGAGCCACCTATCTTGGAGTTGAAGCCACTTCCACCACACCTCAGGTATGAATTTCTTGGTCCTTCTCGTACTTTACATGTTATACTTTCATCTTGTCTAACCAAAGTGCAGGTAGACTCTACTTTCAAAGTGTTACAAAGGAGGAAGAAGGCCATAGAATGGACACTTGCTGATATTCGGGGAATAAGCCCCGCATTTTGTATGCACAAAATTATTCTCGAGGATGGAACAAACCCTTCCATAGAACACTAACGGAGGCTAAATAAAGCAATGCAAGAAGTTGTGAAGAAAGAAATAATCAAGTGGCTTGATGCAGGGGTCGTCTACCCAATCTCGGATAGTGCTTGGACTTCTCCGGTCCAATGTGTTCCAAAAAAGGGTGGCATGACAGTGGTACAAAATGAAGAGAATGAAATTATTCCAACAAGGACAGTCACAGGTTGGCGGGTATGCATGGATTACCGCAAATTGAACAAGGTGACTCGCAAGGATCACTTCCATTTGCCTTTCTTGGACCAACTGCTTGACATACTTGTGGGTAGAGCTTTCTATTGCTTCTTGGACGGGTATTTAGGCTATAACCAAATCTTGATTGCTTCGGAAGACCAAGAAAAGACAACTTTCACTTGTCCTTATGGGACATTTGCTTTTTCCCGGATGCCTTTTGGATTGTGCAATGCACCCGCTACATTTCAGCGGTGCATGATGGCAATTTTCACTGACATGGTTGAAGACTTCCTAGAGGTATTCATGGATGATTTCAGCGTGGTTGGGGACTCTTTTGATGAATGTTTGAGCAATCTTGATAAAGTCCTTGTCCGTTGTGAAGAAACCAACCTAGTGCTCAACTGGGGAAAATGTCACTTTATGGTTGAAGAGGGGATAGTTCTGGGCCACAAAACTCAATGAATGGAATTGAATTTGACAAGGCCAAGATTGAGGTCATTTCCAAATTACCTCCGCCAACTTCGGTGAAGGGAGTCCGTAGCTTTCTTGAGCATGCAGGGTTCTACCGGCGCTTCATTAAGGACTTTTCGAAGGTGGTCAATCCTCTTTGCAAGTTGTTGGAGAAAGATTCCAAGTTCCACTTTGATGAGAATTGCATGAGTGCATTTGTGTTGTTGAAGCACAAGCTAACCACCACGCCAATTATCATTGTGCCTGATTGAAGCTCTCCGTTTGAGCTAATGTGTGATTCGAGTGATGTGGCGGTGGGTGCGGTTTTGGGCCAAAGGGTGAACAAGATATTTCACCCCATTTACTATGCAAGCAAGACAATGAATTTCGCCCAAATGAACTACACCGTCACCGAGAAGGAGTTGTTGGATATAGTCTTTGCAATGGAGAAATTCCGTCCTTATCTTATGAGTGCCAAGGTCATAGTTCACACCGACCATGTGTCACTCCGGTATCTCATGATGAAAAACGATTCCAAGGCTAGACTTCTGCGGTGGGTGTTATTGCTTCAAGAGTTTGATTTTGAGATCATTGATAGAAATGGGAGTAAGAACCAAGTTTCCGACCATCTCTCCCGTTTGGAGGAGCAAGGGAGACCTAGTGATGGGCTTGAAATTGATGATAGTTTCCCAGATGAACAACTTCTCTCCGTCTCTATGCAAGAAATGTCATGGTTCGCGGACATCGCCAACTACATTGTCACCGGTGTTGTCCCGTTTGAGCTCTCTTCTAACCAAAGGAAGAAGCTTACACGAGATAGCATGGATTATTATTGGGATGAACCGTATTTATTCAAGATATGCAATGATGGTGTCATTCGCCGTTGTGTGCCCGAAGAAGAGCAAGGGTCAATTCTTGAGTCATGCCACTCCTCACCTTATGGTGGCCATCATGGAGGGGCAAGGACCGCTTCAAAAGTCTTAAGTTATGGTTTCTTTTGGCCCACTTTGTACAAGGATGCTAGTGACTTGGTCAAGCGGTGTGATGAATGCCAAAGAATGGGCGACATATCCAAGAAGGATGAGATGCCTCTCACTACAATTCTTGAGGTGGATATCTTCGATGTTTGGGGGTTGATTTTATGGGGACCTTTGTTAGCTCATGTGGAAACACCTACATACTTGTGGCGGTGGACTATGTTTCAAAATGGGTTGGCTTTTCCCAACAATGAGGCCCGAAGTGAGGTTGGTTTTCTAAAGAAGAATATTTTCACCAGATTTGGGACACTCCGTGCCATCATCAGTGGCGGGGGTTCCCACTTTTGCAATAGGGCCTTTGATTCATTGCTATTGAAGTATGGAGTCAATCATAAAGTGTCTACTCCGTACCATCCTCAAGCAAGTGGCCAAGTGGAAGTGTCTAATCGTGAAATCAAGAATATTTTGGCCAAGATAGTGAATGTTAATCGAACTGATTGGTCCCGGAAGCTTGATAATGCTCTTTGGACTTACCGGACCGCCTTCAAGACCCCAATCGGTATGTATCCTTACCGGTTGGTGTATGGAAAGGCTTTTCATCCTCCGGTGGAATTGGAGCATAAGGCACTATGGGCTTTGAAGAAATTGAATTTAGATTGGGATACAGTTGCAAATCTTAGAGTTGATCACCTCAATGAGCTAGATGAGTTCAGATTCCATGCATATACTAGCTCTTCTTTGTACAAAGAGCAAATGAAGTATCTCCATGACAAATATGCCAAATACCGGGAGTTCAAGGTGGGAGACTTGGTGCTTCTTTTCAGTTCTAGACTTAGTCTCTTCCCGGGTAAACTCAAATCCAAGTGGAGTGGCCCGTTTGAAGTTGTATTGGTTACACCCTTTGGTGCTCTTGATCTCAAAAACAAGAATGGGGAGATTTTCCTTGTGAATGGGCACCGGGTCAAGCATTATCTTGGAAACTTTGAAGATAGCCACGTGGTGGCTTTGATGAAATTCATTTGAACATGGTAACATGCGTCGTGTCGCGACGTTAAATCAGGCGCTTGTTGGGAGGCAACCCATGTGTCTTTCTTTTTGTTTTTCTTTGATTTTCTTTGTAGTATAGGATTTTATTTTGGACTAACTGGCTGTGAATGTTGTAGGATTGTTTTTGATGCAGTGCAGGACTAAGTTGGAAAAAATGCACCTCTCTGAAGTTTGCATTGCGGTCGCATTGCATTTGGTGCGGCCGCAAAGACCTTAGTTCGGGGGAAACATTTACATACAGTCCGCAGTGTGATTGATCAAAAAAGGGGTTCTCTGAAGTATGCCACCGCGGCCGCAATGCAATTTATGCGGTCCGCGGTGGACCACCGCGGCCGCATTGCATTTCTTGCGGACCGCAGTGGACATCTCCCCAGTGCCTCTTTATTTTGAGTACCGCGGACCGCGATGCCATTTGGTGCGGTGGGTAGGTGAAGTGGGTCCCATGTCCTTTTTCTATAAATAGGGCATGAGGCCTTCATTTTGAACTTTTCCCTCTTTTGCACTCTAAATAGAAAAAATCATTGTTCATCACTCCTGCCTGCTTGAATTCAACTGCTGGGTCTCATTAATCTACATTGCATCTCACTTCTGGTAATTTTAATTTTTCTTAGTTGTTTAACTTTGTTAATTTCTTTTAAGTAGTTATTTTTCTTCTTTTTCTTCCATGTTTCTTTCAATCCCTGCGTAGGTTTTGCTTAATAATGTTTAAATTAGGACTAATTAGTTAAAAACACTAATTAAACACCTAGGGGATCAATAATATGTGATTTTAGGCTAAAATTGGGACTATATTTAAAACCCTAGGTTGGTATTACTGTTCATGGTTTACCGCGGTCTGCGTTGGTTCTCTGCGGTTCGCAATGCCATTTTGTGCGGACCGCGGTGGTATAACTTCAGAAAGGTTTCAAGTGAGGGACCGCGGTTGCGGTGGTTTTTGTGCAGTCCGCGGTGCCTTAATGCGGACCGCAATACCATTTTGTGCGGTCCGCGGAGGCTTTTATCAAAGAGTGGGTAGTCTGACCCCCGCCTCATTACGGACCGCGGTGAATTTTGTGCGGTCCGCGGTAGCTTCTTTGAGGCCGCACTTCATTTTGTGAGGTTCGCGGTCTGCAATTTTGCTTTCATTTTCAACTGGCTGCAATCTTATGCTGCACTGCTTCATCTAATATTATGAGAATAACAAGCTTCAACTGAATTCCACTTGCAGACAATGGTTCGATCACGAGGCGGTGATAGAAAACAGAAGGGAAAAGGTGAGTCCTCCCGGGGTAGAGGAAAGAGCATGATCAAATTGGCTCCCCAAACTCGGCAAGCTATCAAAGACACCAGAAAAACAATAAAGGCTATTGATAGAGATTCTTCCCATTCGGGAAGTGAGTATGAGCCCTCCCGGGAGGCATCTGACTCAGACTCCGTGCCAGAATATGTTCCTGACTGGCCAGAAAGGAACAGATTGAGAGATACACCTCCGTCCACCCCTACTGCCCAAGCGTCAGTGCAAAAATCTTCTGAGTCATCTGAGAGCTCAGCTGCAGGTAGTGACAATGCCTATTCTACCTCACCTACAGCCTCACTATCCAGTGAGGATCCCGTAGAAGAAGAAGGAGGGGGTGAACCCCAAGTAGGAGGAGTTGAGATAACAAGAAAACCAAAAGCATGGAAAGACAGGTTTATGAGTGAACCAGCCTACCACAAGTTCATAGAATGGTGGCCCGAGAGGAAGTTGATACCGGAACGGAAATTCATTACAAAGGACCTTTTGCCTCACAACCCCAATGTGCCTAGGCAGTTCAGAGAGGGAGCTGGCTGGGACTATTTCACATGCCAAGTGGTGGAGGCCAATTAGCACTTAGTCAAGGATTTTTACACCAACGTTGCCCCACATATAAAAGGGCACTAAAGTGACTAAGGTGCGAAATTTGACAATAATGTTTGATGGAAAAACGATCAATGATTACCTGGACTTTTCGGAGGAGGATGAGGCATTATACTTAGAGACGGTATCTTTGGGGGAGGATGCCCGTCCGTGGTTAGCAGAGTACTTGGCAGTCCCAGGTACCACACCAGAATGGTTGACAGCGGGAGTAAAAATTCTGAGGAGAACCCTGAACTTTGAGGAAAAAGGGTGGGAGACGTTTGTGTGCAGCAGGCTAGACCCCACCACTCACGAAAATTCTCTTCCTATCTCCCGAGCTATATTGGTGGCATCGATCATGGCGGGGTACCCGATCAACATCGGGAATGTGATGTCCAGGGTGATTACACGGGTGGTGAACGAAGGTGATAGATCCTACCCCTTCCCAAATTTCCTGACCATGTACTTCGAGGATCAAGAGGTAGAAAAAAGGAGATTTGATGTGAAGGTAAAGCCGAAGGCACCCTTTTCCTGGTATAGCCTACAGGGTGATGACAACCCTAAAGGCAAGAAACCCCAAGGGCAAATCCATTGTTTCTACTGGCCAGTCTGAAGAGCCAGTAGTAGTAGTGGCTCCTACTCAGCTCCCTTCAGCCATCCCAAGCATGGTTCCAGGACCCTCCAATTATACAGCCCCAGATATTCCCTCATCTGCACCATATCCTTTGACTGCCCACCGCTTGAGCCAGACCCTCGCCAGTATCAACAACTGGATGCAGGCATCCACTTCTAAGTTGTATGTACTTTCTACGTCGGTGGCACCCCAGTCTGCACCTCCTCAGCCACAGGTCCCACAGTCAGTGGAGGACACTCTCAAGGAGCTTCTGGAAAACCAAAAGAAGCTCCTAGAGAACCAGAATATGATCATGGATGATGTTGGTTCTCATGGAAAGGCATTGAAGGAGCTTGCTAAGGAGACAAAGAAACTGAGAAAGACTCGTGTTTCCAAGGAGTCGGTGAAGATGTTGAGAGTGGAGGTAGAGAAGTTGAAGGAATATCACTTGCCTCTGGAGCTTTTATTGTATGACCCGGCTCCAGCATCCCAGCCTGAGCCGGAGAAGGAGACAGAGAGGCCATCAAATAGGAAGAGGGTAATTCCCCGTACTGATTATGTTGTTATAGAGTTGGAGGAACCGGAGGGAGGATCCTCTAGCCAGCCCTAGATTCCAGTACAGGCCCAGGTCCCAGTGGAGACACAGGTTACAGGGAGCCAATCACAGGTTCCCAAGCAGTACGAGGACCCATACTCATAAGCCTATGCAGATGGAGGGCCAATAGGAAGTTTCTTTTTACTCTCTCTCTCTTTTACTTTGAGCTATTTTTGGTTAGTTAGCATTGAGGACAATGCTAGCTCTCATTTGAGGGGGTAGCCCTATTTGGATGATTTCGATTGTATATATGACACTATTTTCTTTTATTATGCTTTCTTTTTACTTTTGGTATGTACATAATGTTACCATTCTAGTTTACTTTTCGTACTTTGCAACTTTGGACTATATATAAAGTTACCTTCTGATGTATATATTCATTTTCCCTTATGTATATTCGACTAAATCCCCCCTTTTATATATTTATTTTACTTTTTGCATTTTTCCTTTCATAGCCTCTTATTTTACTTTCGTAGCTTCTTGTTTTGAATTTTTGCGTGCAATAAGCCTTTGGTTTTATTAATGCCACTTTTCTTTCCAAAGGTGGAATTTGTGTGAACCGGGTGGCTCTTCTCGACGATGGATGGCATGACAACTTTCTTAAGGGTTTGAGTCTGTTTTCTTTTTGTTTTTTGGTGTAAATAGTATCTAGTGAGTAATGGTGCCTCAGGCAAAGCTTCACTTGGTCCTAACACATTTGCCTTTGATCCTATGGTCAAAAATAAATTGTTGTGTATAGGATGGTGAAAGTTGTGACCTTGAGACTCTTGTGTTGGCCGATAATCATCAAGTGATTTTTTCGGGACCATTGTGTTGATCAAATCTTAGCTAAGGTTGTCATGGACCCCCGACTCTGTTTCTTTAGCAATCCCGTAGCTTGTGTGGTGAGAATTTGAATTGCAAGTCCAAGTCCCGAGCCATTAGTCTAGAACTTTCCCTGAATGTTTGTCTAGGCTAAATCTTAAGTGTAGTTTGACTTGAGATGTGATTATAGGCTCTCTTTGATCCGAATGATGTCTTGAAAACTTTCATAGCCTACCAATGATAATATCCCTAGTCAACCTTTTTGAGCCATAGACCTTTTTCTTTCAAAAACCACGATACAAGCCTTTACCCGTTCTAAGACCCTCTCTTGGCACCCTATCTTTACTTAGCACAAGGCAAAAGAATAAGTTTGGGGGAGAGACGAGGACTACAACAAAGTGGAAAAAGGTACAAAATGAAGAAAAGGAAAGGCAATGAAAAAGAAAGAAAATCAAAAAAGTCAAAAAGAATGAACAATCTAGAAGAAATAAAGGGAATCAATAAAAATAAAAGAGATGAAGGGTGTGTAACGTTTAGAAAGGAGAAAAAGGTTTGAAATGAACAAGAAAGAGTGATAGTGTGTCTCTCTAACCCCTCAGAAAGAACTTAATTACTCAAAAAAGTCAAGATAATGTATGCCAAAATGAAGCAAATGAAGTGCTTAAGGGAAGATGGAACCTACCTAGACCAAATATTTCCTACCTTGAACCAAAATCCTTCACTATATCTCTACAAAAGCCTTATATGATCTTGAGTTGAATGAAGCTTACATTAGTGGTGACTCACTGTAACGACCCGGTCCGTCGTTACGAAAAACCTGCATTATAATTGTTGTTATTGCCTTGTTATAGACTGTTTATACTGTATTTGATGTATTAGAGTTGATATGATTGAAATCGAATGGTTGTAGTGAGAGTTCAGTTAATTAGCCTTTAAAAATAGCTTTAAAATGGGAAAAGTCAACTAAGAGTTGACTTATTGGCAAACGACCTCGGAATGCAAATTTTATGGCTCGAATAGCTTCGTTAGGTGATTTGGAACTTAGGAGTGTGTTCAGAATAATTTTGTGATGTCCGATGTAGAATTAGGCTTGAATTGGCGAAAGTTAGTTTTTGGTGATTTCCGGGCGGCAGTGGAAAATAGGCTATCAGGGTCGGAACAGGTTCGTAATGTCATTTTGGACTTGTCTGCAAAATTTCAGGTCAATCGGAGTTGGTTTGGATAGTTTCGGCATCATTGGTGGATTTTAGAAACATCAAAGTTCTTAGGCTTGAATCCGGTGTGATTTTGGTATTTTGATGTTAATTTTAGTGTTTTGAGAGTGCAACTAAGTTTGAATGATCATATGTGATGTGTTGGTATAGTTGGTTGGGGTCCCGAGGGGCTCGGGATTGATTTCGGGTGATTAGCGGACTCATTTGGACTTAAAACCACTGTTGATTTTCTGGTTTTTGCACACAACAATTTTATTCACTGCAATCGCGGTGAGTTATTTTGGGCAGGCACAAATTACTCTATGCGATCGCGGGGGAGAAGGTGCGATCGTAGAGGGTCAGGCGCGTGGGGGTGTGAGAAATGCATTGTGCGATCGCGTGCCTTGGTCTGCGATCGCGGAGGTCAAAGGGAGGAACACTATGCGATCGTGTGGGTTTGACCGCGATCGCGAGAGTAAATCACTGGGCATATTTAAATAAACCCTCCACGACTTAAACCCTCTTTTCACCATTCTTGTACGGACAAAGAGCTTTTTGGACGAGTTTTGAAGGGGAAAATCAGTGCTCTTCATAGAGGTAAGTGTTGTGATCATTAAAACTCGTTTATGGGTGATTATAGAACATAATCTCAGCATTTAATTCATGAGAATCAATAGAAAGTGGGTTTAGGGCTTGAGATTATGAGACCTTTAGGGGTCGATTTGAGGGGTCAAACGGACTCCGAATTTGATGTTCTTTATATGTACGGACTCGTGAGATGATGAAGAACAACTTTGTATAAAAATTTCTGAGTTTCGGGACGCGGGCCTGGGGGTCGGGTTTTGACCAATTTCGGATTTTTGAGCTAAATTTGATATCTTTCGATTGGAATTCGTTCCTTAAGCATATATTCATGATAAAAATCTGAACTTGGTAGATTTGGAGACTTCGGAGGTTGATTCGAGAGGCAAACGCATTGCGAAGTAGTTTCGGGCTAGTTTTGAGGTAAGTAATGTCTTTAAATCTTGTCATGAGGGTATGAAACCCCAGACTATGCACCCTTTCACGGGTTTTGAAATGCAAAGGTTGAAACTTTGGGGATATATTCCTTACTGAGGCAACTATTGAGTTGCGAAACGGCTTTTTACAACTTATTTCCAATAGTACTATATATACTTGATATGTTTTGGGTTGTAAGCCATGTTTGAGGCCTAGTGCCGATTTGTTTACCCCTTGGGGG
>ML253294.1:7627-30305 GCA_005239495.1 Nicotiana undulata
ATAATTTTTTTTTTGGGGTTATTTTTTTGGGCAAGTTCACCCCCCCCCCCCCCCACCACCACCACACCACATATAAAATACGCGTGTATGACTTTCAAAATAAATAAATAAATAAATAATATGTGTGTACACACACAGTGTGTGTGTGTGAGTGAGTGAGTGAGTGTGTGTGAGAGAGAGAGAGAGAGGAGGGGGGGATAACACACTTTTTTATTAGTAATATACACATATTATCTTAAAGGTAAAAGTCATTGTATGGCTCTTTTTATCTGATCGGTAAATACGCCAAATAGAAAGGTCCCCTGTAGGCTACAACTTATACAAGTGAATGTTTCTCTAACCTCATTCCAAAAGATCCTAAAAATACTTGCTGAAACTGGTGAAAACGAGTTGTGAAGTTAAAGAGCTTACAGAATGCAATTAGGAATTTCCCGTAGCCTTTTCTCTGATAAGGAGGAAGTGTCAGAATGCAGGCTAAGTTATAGGACTCTTCTGAATGCTTTTCCTGCAGCATGAAGAAAGTAATCATTAAAATAGCTCTTTGGGGAACCCAATAACATAGGAGATTGACCAAATATCAAGTCTAGGTCAAATATCAAACTCATTTCTGTTCCTCATACCAAAGTCTTTCCCCCTTGTATAAGGATAATAAGGGGTCGTTTGGTCCAATGGTAGAATAAACAAGGAACCCATGGGATTAGCTATCCCACCTTCTATATGGGATAGCTAATCCCACCATTTGTGTAAATACAATTCCAAATTCTATCCCGGGATATTATCCTTATTCCTTGTACCAAACGACCCCTAAAGGTATAATGAGGACAAACTGACTGGACAGAACAAGAACACCGGCCTAGAATGTCTAAAGTTTGGCTAGAAAAATTGGTAGTTGAGCAAATATATATCACTTACTAAAGCTTAGTGTGTTTGGGCAGGTTTTGGAAGAAAACTATTTTTTTGGGAGAAGTAGCACTTGGGTATTTGTTTCCAACAGGCCCAAAAGAAACCCCATATGGCAAAGGATATGTTGCCGGGCGCGACCAAAACATGAAAAGTCACATTAGGATTGTAGATTTTAGGCTGCAAAATATTCGAGGAATTAGATGGTGAGCTTCAAATGTGATTTAAAGCCACTTTATCAACAAAAAAAAATGTGATTAAAACCTTGCGAACATGTTTCGAAAGGCTCGGAAGGTTGATGTACACCAGCAAACGTTCCAAATCCAAAACATGTATATGCTTTAGTTTGATCCAACCCTATTCTTCAATGTCCTAGAGTTCTTGAATATTTTTTTCTTTGCTAACCGAGAAATCCCGCAGGGCCAGTGCCACACTATTCGAAACCTGGGTATTGGGCTTGCCCCTCTAAAGTTCTTGAATATTGAGAACACAAATAAGATCTATCTACAGATTCTCTTGTTCCAGGACTCCATATCTAGCTTTTTGCAATGCAACTTAAAAGCGATACTAGTTAACTACTAATTGTTCTCTCCCTTTTTAACTTTTTAAGAAATAGATAAAATCTTAAGAAATATGATAAGGTCTTTTCTAAGCAACAAAAAGATTTTGTTTCATGGGCCATTTAGAGCAACCCTCTAAAAAGAAGAAAACGGGGTCAAAGTTTAAACACACTCCAATAGCATATTTTGATTCAGCTACATCAAGATGCAACTTTTTTGAACATTCAGATACAAAATTGACTGCCTCGATGACATGGTTTGGAAATGCTCTGGCAAGAAGCTTACAAGTGCTTCCCAAATGCTTGTCAGATCACAAGTTACTCCAAACTTATATGCAGGTAGGATCTCACTCTGTCACATTGCCCTTGCTACTATCCTAGTTAACATTTTCAACCCTAGTGGGAAATGGCAGCGAGTGCTAACTAGTGTTGTCAAAGGCGCACTTAAAGCATGCTTAAGCCCTGAAGCGAGGTTCAAAACATGTTGAGCACTTCGCCTCGCTTTGTGGGCGCTTCAATGCCGCATCAAGACTCTAAGACATACTTTTCCTTGCCAATGAGTGTAATCCTAAAAAGGCGACACTAAATAATTGATATTTCACTTTATCGTAATAGTTTTCAATTTCTTTGTCCATATATTTGTTATTCATGCTTATAATTATTGGTCTTAGGCTACATAAAAATATTTTTACTTTTTCTCCAGTTACGTCTTTTTTCATTAAAGCCCACGCTTAAAGCCCCAACGGACCTTAGAGCTTTTTTGCGCTTTTCGCCTCTGATAACACTGGTGCTAACAAATCAAAGTAACTTTTTGTAGTTGCAGAATGATGTAAGAATTCTACAGATTCACAAGAGCTGCATAATCTCCCTAAGTTGAAGACTCGTAGCAATTGAAGGTAAAAGTTAAAACTTCCTCACTACTACATAATGACGACTACGCAAACTCACAATCCCTAAATATGCAACACAGTGAGAGAACAGAAGAAACCCGTAAACTTCTTCACAAAAATACCGATATAGATATGGCAGCTGCAGTTTTACCTTTGAAAAGTAACCAACCATATGGCAACCTCGATCATCACATTCACAGAGCACGTAAAAGAGGAACAGGTCAACATCATAATATAGAGTCTTATGATCAAGAAATAATTTGGCCAAGTAGCATAGATTTTGCCCATAAACCTTGTTCTTTTTGCCATCAACCTGAAGCAAATGTCCAACAGGCAAGAATATTATAAGATACCATAAGCATATCTCTGTAAGGCTTTCCTCTAAGCGCGTCAAGGACAAACCAAAGAAAGAAAACCGGTACCCAGATCAACTAACACACCTCAAACATTGACAGTGTACCACTTCTATAGATCTCATCGCCTGGGGGATGCTTAAGATCACATTTTCTCTGCATAAAGAATGAGAATATGTCAGAAAAAAGGATACCGATGTATCAGAAGGTGAAAGACGTGGATATTTGATATCTACTACTCTGAAAAAACTTTTTTTTTCCTACTTCCAATTGACTTACAACAACAACCCAGTTTAATCCCAACATGTAGGGTCTGGGGTAGTCTGTACGCAGATCTTACCCCTACCTAGTGCAGTTAGAGAGGTTGTTTTCAATAGACCCTCGGCTACAAAAAATAAAAAGCAAAAATCAAAAAATAAAAAAAAATCGCATACCGTAATACAACATAAATAGTATCCAATAATAGCAACAGAAAATACAATACTTGAGGCGAACAAAACTACATATTGTAATAAAATCTAAGAATATGAAGGGAAATGCATTCTACTAAGCCTATCAGTGAACACCATAAACTACCTACTAACCTTCTACCTTAATCCTCGACCTCCACACCCTCCTATCAAGTGTCATGTGCTCAGTGAGCTGAAACAGCGTCATGTCCTGCCTAATCACCTTTCCCCAGTACTTCTTAGGCCTCCCTCAACCTCTTCTCAAACTCTCCATGGCCAACCTCTCACACCTCCTAACATGAGCATCCATGCTTCTTCTCTTAACATGCCTGAACCATCTCAGCCTCGACTCTCGCATCTTGTCCTCCACGGAGGCTACTCCCACTCTATCCCGGATAACTTCATTCTTAATCCTATCTCTCCTGATACACCCACACATCAATCTCAACATCCTCATCTCTGCTACTCTCATCTTCTGCACAACACTCAGCCCCATACAGCATAGCCGGTCGAACCACCACTCGATAAAACTTACCCTTAAGTCTTAGCGGCACATTCCTATCACACAAAACACCGAAAGCGAGCCTCCACTTCATCCATCCCGCTCCGATGCGATGCGTGACATCTTCGTCAATCTCCCCGTTACCTTGGATAATAGATCCGAGATACTTAAAACTCGCTCTCTTGGGGATAACTTGAGCATCAAGCTTAACCTCTACATCTGCATCATGGGTCCCGCGTTAACTCCGCTACATCTGAACTTACACTCCAAGTATTCTGTCTTGGTTCTACTCAGTTTGAAACCTTTAGACTCCAAGGTTTGTCTCCAAACCTCCAACTTCGCGTTAACTCCGCTACACGTTTCATCAATCAACACGATATCATCGGCAAATAGCATGCACCAAGGCACCTCCCATTGGATGTGACGCGATAGTACATCCATCGCCAAGGCAAACAAAAATGGGCTAAGAGCCGATCCCTGGTGCAACCTATCACCACAGGGAAATGGTCCGAGTCACCACCCACAGTCCTCGCCCGAGTCTTAGCATCATCATACATATCCTTAATCACCCTAATGTACGCTACCGCAACGCCGCTAACCTCCATACACCTCCACAGGACCTCCCTCAGAACTTTATTGTATGCCTTCTCAAGGTTAATAAACACCATACGCAAATCCTTCTTCCTTTCCCTGTACTGCTCCACTAATCTCCTTACCAGATGAATCGCTTCCGTAGTCGAATGCCCAAGCATAAATCCAAACTGATTCTCGGAAATAGACACGCACCTCCTCACCCTGGCCCCCACCACTCTCTCCCACACCTTCAAGTGACTCAATAACTTGATACCCCTATAATTGTTGCAATTTTGGATATCACCCGTGTTCTTGTAAAGCAGAACCATCGTACTCCACCTCCATTCTTCGGGCATCTTCTTTGCCTTAAAAATAACATTAAACAGCCTAGTGAGCCACTCCAAACCTGCTTCCAATTGACTTAATCCAAAATTAGGTCTAGCTTCCCTAGAGGGAAACCGTCGCTCTGCATTCTTCAAAAACAACAACATACCCAGTACCACACCGTGGGGTCCGGGGAGGGTAGTGTGTACTCAGACCTTACTCGATAGAGAGGTTGTTTCCAATAGACCCTTGGCTCAGGAAAGTATAAGCACCACATTAATGAAAATATAAACAAGGGACAATACCAAGAAGCCATATAAAAGCTTTGCATTCTTCAATACTATTCCAAATATTTTGTTATCAAGCGAAAAGGTCCAAAATTGCCCCTACTGTGAGAAATGGAGCAATTGTGTCCGTTAATAGTTGGGGTCAAATATACCCCTATAGTTACCAAATGGGCTCAATTGACTAAGAGTCAACTATTACAAAAATAATTAATCTCTCATCGAATAAGAATTTACCACGTGTCCAAGCTTAAAATTAACCAACATTAAAAATTCTCCCTTCCTCCTCATCTTCTCACACCATCATTCCTCTCTACCAGCGACAATGATCTCATATTAGAACTAATAATCTATACCTCAATTGGTTATTTTAGCGAACTAGCTCACAATTCTCCCTGATTCTTAGACAACATTTTCTATTTATTGTGGATTGTGGATATGTAAATCATCAGTTCTTTGTTGGAAAAGTAGTGTGATTGTTTAGAACAAAATTAATGAATCCTTGTAGACAAGGAAAGCTAATGACTTTCTTATCTATACAAGACACCAATTGGTTTTCTTATGCTGCTTCTGACAGTGTTAGTTTCCCCCATTATGAAAGTTTTCTCCATTATCACAAGTTCCCCGTATAAATTACATATCAAATAAATCTTTATTGATATCTCTGAAGAAATATACTTTGATCCTTTTAGCTTAGTAGTCACTCAAATAATCATCTTCAACTCTATCTCACAGTTGTTGCATCTTGTAATGTGCATTCTTTTCTTTCTTGAACCTGCAACTTCATGTTCATTCTCATGTGAATTTCATGATCCTTAAACCTCATTATTTGTTTATAGATTATTAATGGAGGTTTAATTGTGGGTTCAGGAGGGATAGGATAAAGATCGGGAGGCCATCGGCGAAATTCCCCGCAAAAGTTCCGAAGATGGTTGTCGGCATAGTGGTGGTGTGAGATGAGGAGGAACAGAGAGTGTTCATAATGTTTAGGGTTGGTTTAACTTTAAGCTTGGACACGAGGTAAATTTTGATTCGATAAGAGAGTAATTATTTTTTAACAGTTGATTGTTAGTCAATAAGGGTATATCTGAACCCATTTGGTAACAATAGGGTACATTTAACCCCAACTATTAACGAAGCGCAAAATTGCTCCATCTCATAGTTTAGGGGCAATCTTGGACCTTTTCTGCATTATCAAAAGGGTATACATACAAGTTCACTGGTTTATTCTTTAAAATGTTCAAAAAAATTTAAAGAATCTAGCTTTAACTCCATGTTACACCCACTTGTGCTAGAAACTAGATAGGTAAGAAGAAAACACAATTCTTACTCTTACCTTAATACTCTTAGTCAAACTAAATGGGACGGCGAAATTACAACAAAGGGAGTAAGATAAGAATAGCACTTTCAGGAAAACCTTTTGGGTGCTTAAATTGAAGGTGTAAGACGCACAGAAGGTAGTAGGATAATGTACAACAACGACAACAACATGCTTCAGGTGAAAGGGGTAACAACATGCAGAAAGGAAAGACAGATGTTCTCGCCCTTAAAACTACATGGAACAACCATACCGTCAATTTTTTATAACAACCATCTTGTCAATTGATCTTCTTTTAGTTAGGTGAGAATATTAAGGTTCCTATCACATCATGTAGCATAGCATGGTTGGGGAAACTAGACCTTTTGATAGGGAATTATACACAACTGAGGTTAACTCCCCAACAATTGTAGTGTTTAACTCCCATGTAGATAAAAAGCTACCAAATTGTTAAAACTTTATTGAACAATTGTATACTGCTAACTAATCTAGTTGTATCTCGGTAGGTTGGCAATCCAAGATGGGAATCAAACAAATACAAGGAATCTCCCCAAAGTAATAGATATTTGCCACTAACTACTTGAGAAAAATTAATTAAATTGAGATGATTTTGCTAAAAAGATTCAACAAAGAAAGGCATTAATGAAATTGAGATGACATCCCAGATTCGATGGGATCAAGGATGCCGAATTTGGGGAAGGTCCTTCTGGGACCAAGTAGGATAGAATTTCCTTTTTCGTTTCATCAATGTAATAAGGCCAATGGCCATTAGTGACTTTATTTCCTGCTTATTATTTTAGCGTCGTTTTGGATTCGTCTATTTTTAAATTAATGAAATGAGCCATTTTGGCACTTAAGTTCCCCAAATCAATTTGTCGCACCTCAGGCACAACGAGGCTCCCAAATTAGGACACGCCTTTATATTCCTGCACTATGTGTTTAAATACTGCAATATTTTCTCATGATCCTCACTAACTTGGCTACCTTTTGTTTTGTTTTTGTTTTCTTTCTTTTGATTATTCCCCACCCCAAAGGTTAGTTCGTGCATTCTGGCATCATCATCATACTATACAAGATCCAGGGGCCCTCCGCCTTCTCCTCCTCCTAGTCTACCTAAGGGAAAAAGCAAAGGCAAAGGGAAAATGGAAGATTCAAGCAATATTAGGAAAGACAACACAACGCCAGTTGAACGAACAGAAGTTGCTGACAGCCAAGGTATTCAGGTTCAGAACGAGGCTATGACACAACTCGAGCAAAGGTTGTTGAAGCTCCAAAGGGAGCTTGAGTAGGTCCGAAATTTGGCAAATTTATCCTTCACACTCAGTGTTCCAGATGTCAACCATCCAAACATCCAAAATCCTATACCTCCTCAGAATACCCCAAACAAACAGAATCCTCCCACAACTCATCACCACACAACTCCACCGAAAAATCCAAATCTTCCACCACAATACAATGCCTGCCACACTCCGATAAATACTCCGCTGATCGTCCCTGAACCACAAAACTCCACAAATGACCACCTCCGTATCCAGGCAGGCATAATAGCCATACAGATCCAGGAACGAAGAGATACAGGCTACTTCCCTACTTAAGTAAAGGACTAATATATACCACATAGACCTAAAAATTGAGCATAGTAATTAGGCCTGCAAAAACAATTTTAGCATCTTAAGTTGTAAGCACAGAAGTTAATTATGTAGCCATACTGAATAAGTGCAAAATATCTCAATGTAAATTTCGCCTCTCCTTTCCACAACAAGAAAAGCAAGAAAAATTTGGGAAAAGGCTCACCATGTGCCTCTGAAGCTGTTCTTTGCGCTTCATAAAATTGAGACAGAACTCGCAAAAGAACAGCTTCGAACAGTCATTGTATTCTGGAGGAAATGGGGAGAAGTACCATGTTTCAATCTCATATCTTCCAAGTTCTATTGTTGCAATGTTCTTAACTTTCGTGAACTCTTCATGCTCTCGCAAACTGGCAGCATCAAGCTCCTCATGACCCTACAAATGAAACAAATATATTTGGCAAGATCAATAAATCACCCCACAACAAGTACTCCTCCGTCCCAAACAGGGTCCGCTATATGAATCTTCACTTTCCATTTAAGCTCAACTCATGTCATCACACGCGCGCGCGCGCACATATCTTTTCTTACATTATATACATATATAACAATAACAATAATAACAATATATGGATCTTTTCTTACATTGTGCCATATCTTTAGATAAATCATCCGGAATTAAGAAACTTTTTGCTTTGATATGTCAAATAACAAAGAAAAATAATTAATACGATACTAGAGAATCTATAGGAGAATCTTAAGAAACAAATTTCAAAAAGACACACAACAAAAACCCAGAAACATCAATAAAGAAAAAATAATAATAATAAATAAATAGCTAAAAGTGCCCAATATACTTCTGGCAGTTAAGCTCACTAAACTACTACCTCCACTCCATCAAAAGATACTGTCCGCTGATACTACTATATTTAAACTTACTTAGAGTCCGCGTTTCTCATCACAAAGGGTGTGTTTAAATGAGCATGGAAAATACTAAGGCAAGGAAGAGCAGGAAAAGTCAATAGTAACTCCAATTAAGCTAAGAAAAGAAAAAAGTAGCCAAGGTGGTTTTTTATCAGTTAGTCCTCTGAAATCAATCCACTTCAAGATTAAACAGCTCCCTAGTTCATATTAAGGAAGAGAATCATACTTAGAAGCAAAAAACAAAAAGCGCAGAAAAGCACCAAAGTTTGTTGGGACTTTCAGCGCGAAGAGGAATTAAAGGGCGGGATTTAGCAACAAAAAAAGCGCTAATGAAGAAAAAATAAAATAATAACTTAATGCAAGATATGTGATTACAAACACAACACAAAATTATCTTTTCAAGGATAGTAAGGTTAACACAAACAACAACAATTATTTAGACAAAAGAATAGAAAAAACTATTATTAAACCATATCCATGGATTTCCTTATCAAACTGTATGCATGAACTAGAAATCATCTCATTCAAGTTCAAAAAATTATAAATTTCTGACTTAGATGAAAGATATAGCTTTAAATTTTTAGTGGCTAGCTTTCTTATACTGCATTTATTTCTACATTTATAAACTGTTAATCCTAATCCCCAGAAAATTCAGCCATAATATTTTCTTAGCAGTTAATGTATTGCTTTATCAACTACTTTTACAATTTAGTGTTGCGCTCTTAGAGACAGATGATGGGTGAAGAGGCGCATGCCTTAGCACCTTGACGCCTACAATAAAGCACCAACTAAACAAGGTGCTTGGGGCCGTGGGCTTGACCAAGCTTCAGTGTTTAACTGAGCAAAAAACGGCAAGACTTCACAATTTATGAAATTCAAGACATTTACTAGAGCACATTAGCGTGACAAAGAACTCCATCGCTATCTTTGCCTCTATTGGAACTCTCACCATCCCACCCGGACCTAACGTAAAATCACAAATATTTCACATGCACAGTTCATTGGCACTCTTTCAGAAACTTTCAAGAGAATCTGGCTGGGATATTAAGTACTTCGGATAACAGGCAACTAGAACTAGAAATGCTGGGTACATCAAATAAAGGAACTAATTTTGACTGAATTAAAGAAGGATGATGGCAACATAATATTGTAAACCATGAAAACATCAAAGAGAAAAACAAAATCCACAGTTAGGGTGTAGTTAAAGTATAACCCTCTAAAAGGATATAAAGAACACAAAAAGTACCTCGACATGAGTCTCGTCAATTTTACGTTTCTGGTGGCGTGTCATTTTCAAACTTGTCACCTGAAAATTTCAGTTGTGAGACCTAAAAGCACCAGACAAAGATACTGGATAGTTTATTTTTTAAAAGCAAAAAACATGAAAGGCAAGGTCATTATAATCACAACAAAGAAAAACAAATGCAGCAAGTATTGTACGTGGAATTTGAATCTGGCATCTACAGGTTGTACTCCTAAACGTCACTCGCCCAGCCATCCACTTGGGACACAAAAAGAAAACCTTTCAAAAGGGACGTGAAGGAGAAAGTTGTAAATTCTTCTGAAGACGAAAAAGCCTATCTATGAGACAACAGAGACCACCACGTTGCATGCAGTAGAGTGATCATAGCTCTCAACCTATTGTCCTCAATCCCCACCCAAAAAGAGATACAGAATCCTAATTTTCTCTCAGATCCACATAAGGGTTTCTCCTTTGTCTTAGCACGAAAAATCCCACCTCCCAATAGGAGAGGTGCAACAAGCCTCATAAGTACCCCAAATGGAAAATTACAAGCAGATAAATATAGCAAGTATTACCTTGTCCTCGACCTTCTCATCCACAACAGTCTCTACTGAATTAAGATCAAGTTGTTCAAGTTTAACCCACTCATCAAGTCTCCGATTGACTGTCCAAGATCAGAAAACAATATAAGGCGTAAAAGATGCAATTTTTTTCATCAGTCCAGCAAGTATTATTAGAAGATGAAAATTTTAAATGAAAGACATTCTTTGTAATTAGTAAGATCAACATAATTGAAACTGTGGGCAAACGAGATAATTCATGCTTGCTGATATGGAGAAAAAGAAAGTGCAGGAAAGTTAACAGTTGCACATTTTCTGTGCTTTAATTAAAAAAGAAAATTGTGGAAAGAGACTCTCCAAATTTAAGTGCTGGAGGAAGGGTGGAATTTTGAAGGAATGTAGTTTCTTGGAACTTTAAAACTTTCCTTTCCTTTCCTTTCAAATGAATACATAATACAAAACGAATTTCCTTTTCTTTTGTTTATCACAATTTTCCCAGAAAAACATGTTCTAGCAACTTTGTTGACATCCGAATGAAGCCTAAAGGCACGACCGACAATGAATCATGAATTTCCACCAAAACCTATTACTAATCACTGAAATAATTTAGGTAAGAATATTCATTGCCCCAGCTGCTCAAAATTAATACAAAATTAAAAGGAAAAACGAGTAGCTTGACAATTACTTACATTATGAGTTGTAAAGAGTTCTTTAGGTTCAACCAACTATGTAACAAGAATGTCTATTATAAACCCGTAAATTGTGGTAATAATTTAGGACAAACAACTGATGATACTCCATCCTAAATGAACTATGGGGTTCGGTACGCGGGTCAAAGCATTTAATTTTCAAGTCAATTTTGTAAAGTGAATCTTCCAGTACGAGGTCAAATCATTTATTTTCAAGTCAATTTTGTACATAGAATTCTCCATCTTTCAATTTACATAATATGAAATCGTACTATCAACCACATTTCTTTAATTTTTAAGAAATACTTAGAAAATAGTCGAACAATTCACGGTCGAAGGAACTACAGTTAGCCATAAATGGAAATTATTCAACTAAAATAAGAAAACTAGGAAAAAGATATCCAAACCCTAGCTGCTCCAAATCATCGGAATATAATTAGAAGGAAAACTTAAGATTGGCTTTAAAACTTTAACTCACATTCGGTGTTTTGTTACCACCTGAACATTGTATTCAAATAATTTAAGGGAGAAAAAAAAAGCTCCAAACCCTAGCTGCTCCAAATTGATGCAAATAAAGTAAGAAGAAAACCATTAATTTGAAAATGTTCACTCACATTCAGTGTAATGAACATAGTATTCGTAGTCATTAGCACCGCCACACGGCAATTTACGGCGTTCAATGACCTTAACGGGATGATACTTGCCGTCTCTCCAGCGGCACATGACACGTGTCCCCACCTCCAGCGGCAGGACACCACTTCCTTTCCTCTTCCTAAACAGCTCGTTTTCTGCCGTAGCTCCGGTGGATTCCACCGCCGGCGGATGGACGGAACCGTTCCCGGCGGGATGCCCATTGGCGGTGCTGTTTGGGGTTGGGATTGGGTCTGAACCGCTCTCTGCCCTCGTTGACGCGTCTATCGATCCCATTTCCGTTTTTCCCTCCGTTGAAGTTTTTTTCCTTTTTCACACAACTGTTTATATGTGGTCCGTCTACTATGCACGTGGCGAGCACGTGAGGTGAGGTGCTACAATTGTCTCTGGTCGTTTTTTCTTTCTTCTCGTTTTGTTTTCCTTTGCTCATTTTTTGTTCTTTTCTTGGGGGATTTGCATATATATTTAGTTTTGGTGCAGTAATACTCATATTGTATAAAAAATTATAAGTTTATCGATTTTAGAATCAATTTTAGATTTAGTGGGTTCGAAGTTAGAAAAATCCGCGTCTGAAGTTGCAAATTTAAGATATATTTAAGACTGTTTTAGTCGAAATGTAATTAATTTTGACATGCACTTAAGACTTTTTTAGTCTGAAGTATAAAAAAGTACACTTAAAATGCACTTAAGAATTAACTGATCTGAAGTGCAGTTAATTTTTGCATGCACTTAAGACTTTTTAGTCTGAAATGCAAATTGCCCAAAAACAGATACTTATTCTTTGAACGGAAGGGTCTGATCTGTCCCTTTACTATGGTAAATTATTTAGAGTTGTCCCTTGTTATACTATTAGGCCACAAAGTCCGCATCGTCCTACTATCCTAACAAATCTATCCTTAGTTAGACGGAGGTGCCACGTGACACCCATCCGTGCCCTTTTTATATCTGGGCACATATTAGAAGACCCGTTCCATAAAACCTCCAACCCATAATCAATTGCCGCAATTTATAACTCAAATTAAACCACAATCCTAATTTATACTCCTACAGTCATTTCCATCAAAACCTCTATGCTCTAAGCTCCATCAAGGCAGCCCATTGCAACAAATTTCATCATAAATTTCTTCTTCTGTTGGTGGTGGTAAAAGTAGGTCAAATGTCGGAGTCTAGTGCTACATCAAAGAGGAGATGCCATTGTGGAGAGATTTCCAACCACTTCCGATCGACCACACCTCAAACTCCTGGAATGAGATTCTATAAATGTGCAAAACCTGAAGTAAGTTTGTTAATTATTCGTAGAAAAATTGAATTTTTATTACTTTTAACCTAATTATTGTTCATTATCGTTAGAATGAGTCGTGTGAATGTTGGAAATGGCAAGACGAACCTTTTCCAGATCGATCTTTGGTAGAAATCAATAAGTTGCAGTGTAAATTAGATTATGCTAATGTTACAATCAATATGTTGAAGCAATTATTGGAGTCGTGCAAGATAGAAAGAGACAAATTGCTAGAAAAAGTTGAAGATTTGGAGGTTGCAAAAAATGTTAAAGTGAACAAAGCAAGGGAAATCGAAGATAAAGTGGTTAAGATGAAGATGTTTATTTCGATTTCAATTGCAATTTTTGTTGGAATTGTTGCGTCAATGCGGATGAAGTAAATTCTGTTTTCCGAAGATGCAAAATGCTCCATATTTCACTTCCTAGTTCTCATAATACTTAGACGTTTCTATGCTCTTATACACTGACTTTTTAACCATTGTAAAACAATGACATCAGTTGTTAATGTATGTTCCAAGTACTAGTGTTTTAATGTTCTATCTATTGTCCCCTTTTAATTCTTCTATATACTAACTTGTACTAGTTTCATATGTTCTATCTATGGTCCTTTTTTAATGCTCCTATATGTTGTCCATTTTCTTCCAAATGCTTGAAGACATCTCGAAACAGACACTTGAAACAAAGACAGCTGAACACAAATGCTTACAACAATTAAACTACAACTTAGATCACCAAAAATATACACTTCTTCCAACTGCATCAAATTTCAGTAATTACATCACCAAAAATATATATTTCTTCACAGTAACTCCAATAGTTACATCACAAAAAACTGTAATTACAGAATACTAAATGGGACATAATTGTTTATAAGTTTGCAATAAATACACCCCACACACAACAAAAAAAACTAGTTTTGTCTTCATTTTTTTTCTCCTTCATTTCAGTTTCCCAATTCATTCTTTCTCTTGTTTTTCCAACTGATTTTCAGTTATAGCAGCCTTCCCCTTCCACTGTAATGTTGGGGCTGAATATGGTAGATCTGTTGGCACACTAACACATATGATCGCCAGTGAAGTTGATTGACCTTGTTCCAGGTGGTATTTGTACTTGTTGTCTCATCCTCGATCTTGTTGATACTTCTGATATAACTCTTGGCCTAAGCACAACATCTTCTTCGTGTCTAACTCTTGATCTAAGCATTCTTCCAGGTGTAGGCATGAACCTAAGCCCATTGTCCTGACTTGGTTGAGTAGTTTGAGGTGCTCTTATACACTGACTTTTTAGCCATTGTAAAACAATGACATCAGTTGTTAATGTATGTTCCAAGTACTAGTATTTTGATGTTCTATCTATTGTCCCTTGTAATGCTTCTATCTACTAGCTTGTACTAGTTTCAATTGTTCTATCTATGGTCTTTTTTTTATACTCCTATCTGTTGTCCCTTTTTTTTCAAATACTTGAAGACATCTCGAAACAGACACTTGAAACAAAGACACCTGAACACAAATGCTTACAACAATTAAACTACAACTTAGATCACCAAAAATATACACTTTTTCCAACTGCATCAAATTCCAGTAATTACATCACTAAAAACACACTTCTTCACAGTAACTCCAATAGTTACATCACCAAAAATTGTAATTACAGAATACTAAATGGGACCTAATTGTTTATAAGTTTTCAATAAATACACCCCACACACAACAAAAAAATCTAGTTTTGTCTTCATTTTTTTTCTCATTGATTTCAATTTTCCAATTCATTCTTGCTCTTGTTTTTCCAACTGATTTTCAGTTATAACAACCTTCCCCTTCCACTGTAATGTTGGGGCTGAATATGGTAGATCTGTTGGCACACTAACACCACTATGATCACCAGTGAAGTTGATTGACCTTGTTCCAGGTGGTATTTGTACATGTTGTCTCATCCTCGGCCTTGTTGTTACTTCTGATATAACTATGGTATGGGCCTAAGCACAACATCTTCTTCGTGTCTAACTCTTGACCTAAGCATTCTTCCATGTGTAAGCATGAACCTAAGACCATTGTCCTTACTTGGTTGAGTGGTTTGAGGTGCTGTTATAAACCGACCTTTTAGCCATTGTAAAACAATGAGATCAATTGTTAATGTATGTTCCAAGTACTAGTGTTTTGATGTTTTATCTATTGTCCCCTTTTAATGCTTCTATCTACTAACTTGTATAGTTTCAATTGTTCTATCTATTGTCCTTTTTTAATGCTCATATATGTTGTCCATTTTCTTCCAAAAGCTTGAAGACATCTCGAAACAGACACTTGAAACAAAGACACCTGAACACAAATGCTTACAATAATTAAACTACAACTTAGATCACCAAAAACATACACTTCTTCCAACTGCATCAAATTTCAGTAATTACATCACTAAAAACATACACTTCTTCACAGTAACTCCAATAGTTACATCACCAAAAAATGTAAGTACAGAATACCAAATGGGACATAATTGTTTATAAGTTTGCAATAAATACACCCCACACACAACAACAAAAATTTAGTTTTGTCTTCATTTTTTTTCTCCTTGATTTCAGTTTTCCAATTCATTCTTGCTCTTGTTTTTCCAACTAATTTTCAGTTATAGCAACCTTCCCCTTCCACTGTAATGTTGGGGCTGAATATGGTAGATCTGTTGGCACACTAACACCACTATGATCACCAGCGAAGTTGATTGACCTTGTTCCAGGTGGTATTTGTACCTGTTGTCTCATCCTCAGCCCAAACAATGACATCAGTTGTTAATGTATGTTCCAAGTACTAGTATTTTGATGTTGTATCTATTGTCCCCTTTTAATGCTTCTATCTACTAACTTGTACTAGTTTCAATTGTTCTATCTATGGTCCTTTTTTAATGTTCCTATCTGTTGTCCATTTTCTTCCAAAATCTTGAAGACATCTCGAAACAGACACTTGAAAATAAGACACCTGAACACAAATGCTTACAAATATTAAACTACAACTTAGATCACCAAAAACATACACTTCTTCCAACTGTATCAAAATTTCAGTAATTACATCACCAAAAACATACACTTCTTCACAGTAACTCCAATAGTTACATCACCAAAAGTTGTAATTACAGAATACTAAATGAGACATAATTGTTTATAAGTTTGCAATAAATACAACCCACACACAACAAAAAAATCTAGTTTTGTCTTCATTTTTTTTCTCCTTGATTTCAGTTTTCCAATTCATTCTTGCTCTTGTTTTTCAAACTGATTTTTAGTTATAGCAGCCTTTCCCTTCCACTGTAATGTTGGGGCTGAATATGGTAGATCTGTTGGAATATTAACATCACTATGATCACCAGTGAAGTTGATTGACCTTGTTCCAGGTGCTATTTGTACATGTTATCTCATCCTCTGCCTTGTTGTTACTTCTTATATAATTATTGGCCTAAGCACAACATCTTCTTCGTGTCTAACGCTTGACCTAAGCATTCTTCCATGTGTAGGCATGAACCTAAGCCCATTGTCCTGACTTGGTTGAGTGGTTTGAGGTGCTTTCATAAACCGACTTTTTAGCCCTTGTAAAACAATGACATCAGTTGTTAATGTATGTTCCAAATACTAGTGTTTTGATGTTCTATCTATTGTCCCCTTTTAATGCTTCTATCTACCATCTTGTACTAGTTTCAATTATTCTGTCTATGGTCCTTTTTTAATGCTCCTATCTGTTGTCCATTTTCTTCCAAAAGCTTGAAGACATCTCGAAACAGACACTTTAAACAAAGACACCTGAACACAAATGCTTACAACAATTAAACTACAACTTAGATCACCAAAAACATACACTTCTTCCAACTACATCAAATTTCAGTAATTACATCACAAAAAACATACACTTCTTCACAGTAACTCCAATAGTTACATCACAAAAAATTATAATTACAGAATACTAAATGGGACATAATTGTTTATAAGTTTGCAATAAATACACCCCACACACAACAAAAAAATCTAGTTTTGTCTTAATTTTTTTTCTCCTTGATTTTAGTTTTCCAATTCATTCTTGATCTTGATTTTCCAACTGATTTTCAGTTATAGCAGCCTTCCCCTTCCACTGTAATGTTGGGGCTGAATATGGTAGATCTGTTGGCAAACTAACACCACTATGATCACCAGTGAAGTTGATTGACCTTGTTCCAGGTGGTATTTCTAGCTGTTGTCTCATCCTCGGCCTTGTTGTTACTTCTGATATAATCTTGGCCTAAGCACAACATCTTCTTCGTGTCTAACTCTTGAACTAAGCATTCTTCCATGTGTAGGCATGAACCTAAGCCCATTGTCCTGACTTGGTTGAGTGGTTTGAGGTGCTCTTATACACCGACTTTTTAGCCATTGTAAAATAATGACATCAGTTGTTAATGTATGTTCCAAGTACTAGTGTTTTGATGTTCTGTTTATTGTCCCCTTTTAATGCTTCTATCTTCTAACTTGTACTAGTTTCAATTGTTCTATCTATGGTCATTTTTTAATGCTCATATATGTTGTCCATTTTCTTCCAAAAGCTTGAAGACATCTCGAAACAGACACTTGAAACAAAGACACCTGAACACAAATGCTTACAACAATTAAACTACAACTTAGATCACCAAAAACATACACTTCTTCCAACTGCATCAAATTTCAGTAATTACATCACTAAAAACATACACTTCTTCACAGTAACTCCAATAGTTACATCACCAAAAAATGTAAGTACAGAATACCAAATGGGACATAATTGTTTATAAGTTTGCAATAAATACACCCCACACACAACAACAAAAATTTAGTTTTGTCTTCATTTTTTTTCTCCTTGATTTCAGTTTTCCAATTCATTCTTGCTCTTGTTTTTCCAACTGATTTTCAGTTATAGCAGCCTTCCCCTTTCACTGTATGTTGGGGCTGAATATGGTAGATCTGTTGGCACACTAACACCACTATGATCACCAGTGAAGTTGATTGACCTTGTTCCATGTGGTATTTGTACATGTTATCTCATCCTCGGCCTTGTTGTTACTTCTGATATAACTCTTGGCCTAAGCACAACATCTTCTTCGTGTCTAACTCTTGACCTAAGCATTCTTCCATGTGTAGGCATGAACCTAAGACCATTGTCCTGACTTGGTTGAGTGGTTTGAGGTGCTGTTATACACTGAATTTTTAGCCATTGTAAAACAATGACATCAGTTGTTAATGTATGTTCCAAGTACTAGTGTTTTGATGTTCTATCTATTGTCCCCTTTTGATGCTTCTATCTACTAACTTGTACTAGTTTTAATTGTTCTATCTATGGTCCTTTTTTAATGCTCTTATATGTTGTCCATTTTCTTCCAAATGCTTGAAGACATCTCGAAACAGACACTTGAAGCAAAGACACCTGAACACAAATGCTTACAACAATTAAACTACAACTTAGATCACCAAAAACATACACTTCTTCCAACTGCATCAAATTTCAGTAATTACATCACCAAAAACATACTTCACAGTAACTCCAATAGTTACATCACCAAAAAATGTAATTACATAATACTAAATGGGACATAATTGTCTATAAGTTTGCAATAAATACACCCCACACCCAACAAAAAAAATCTAGTTTTGTCTTCATTTTTTTCTCTCCTTGATTTCAATTTTCCAATTCATTCTTGCTCTTGTTTTTCCAACTGATTTTCAGTTATAGCAGCCTTCCCCTTCCACTGTAATGTTGGGGCTGAATATGGTAGATATGTTGGCACACTAACACCACTATGATCACCAGCGAAGTTGATTGACCTTGTTCCAGGTGGTATTTGTACTTGTTGTCTCATCCTCGACCTTGTTGTTACTTCTGATATAACTCTTGGCCTAAGCACAACAACTTCTTCGTGTCTAAATCTTGACCTAAGCATTCTTCCAGGTGTAGGCATGAACCTAAGCCCATTGTCCTGACTTGGTTGAGTGGTTTGAGGTGCTGAACAGTTGATATCATTTTTAACTTGAGGTTTAGTTCATGCTCTATCAAACAACTTGGCCTCTTCCTCTGCTGCTTTCCTTTTGATTTTTTTGCAGTAGGTGCTGAATTGGTGGTAGCTTGCTCAGTTGTTGCAGCATGTGCTGAACCAGTGGCAGCCAGCTCAATTTTTCCACTCTTACTTTGCTTCTTTCCCTGATAAAGATAGTTAAAAAGAAAAGTTAGAAATATTCTCCATGTATAGTATTTAATACTTTGAAGTTCATGTAAAATAATTACCTGTCCACAAGTCCTTGCATTATGAGTTGTTTCTCCACATTTTCTACAAGTCGTGATTTTTTTTTCTGGACTGTGACCACACTCCTTTTCTTTTAATTTCCTCATCCTTCTGCCTATCTCTCTTATCCTTAGGTCTACCAGCCAACTTCACAAGCTCTGGAGGCTTCATTGCTTGAGATGGTTCAATCTTCCAAAACCTTTCTCCCCTGGCAGGCTGTATCTTGTGCCTATAAGTTAGAAAAATGCCTCCTTGCTATACTACCAATTGATTTCTGCCATTGGATCACCATAGTCATGAAGTATAGCTCTAATAGCATGTGGACATGGGATTATTGTAAGGTCCCATGACCTACAAGTGCACTTCTTCACGGCCAAATTGACACAATGCTTGTTAGACCCTTCTGTTACTTCATAGTCATTTTGACCATTTGCATTTACTTCACGGGTTGTTTGAGCAATCTGCAGGTACTCACTGTACAAGTCCTTGCATTTGGACTGAAATCATGTCTCCAACTCCTAACTTATTCTTCATGTTCTCTTAATAGGTTCATGCTCTTGATTGATGTCCTCTAGCATCTTGATTATCAGCTTATGCGTTGCATCCACAATCCACTTGTTGAATGATTTAGTTAAGTTATTATCAACCGACTAATTCATGCATATTGTGTCCATATATTCTCTACATCAGGACTGAGGTGGGTACCTCAACAAAGCCTCTGCAACATCTTTGTTCAAGTCCCCTAATTTTTCTAGTTGATCTTTGAAATCTTCTGCATATGTGCACCACGCACACCACCATAAAAGCTTCTTGTTTTACCCAGTGTTGTACTGTTTGAACTCAATATGCCTAACACAGTTCCTGTGATGTGGGGAAGGACTGTTTTGACTGCATCAAGTAGTTCCTGCAGAACATACAAAGTTGTTTAGAAACATATATCAAGTAAAAAGTAAATAGAAGATTGAATAAAAGTAGACATAATTGTTCAGAAACTTCACCTTTTGCATATCTGACATGAAGGTGATTCCCTCCCCTTCCTTGAGGTCCAAAGAAAACTGAAGCAGCTGCACGAACCAATTCCAAGTATTTTTGGTCTCCTTATCAACAACTGCCCATGCCAAAGGCTAAAAATGATTCTGTGAATCTTGTCCAACTGCCACTAACAGTTGGACTTTGGCTTTGCCCTTCAAAAAAGTACCATCCAGACCAATAAAAGGCCTCAATCCTAGATTGAAACACATCTTCAAAGCATGTAAACGCACATATATCCTCAAGAACCTTTTTCTTCCTTCTTCAGGTGCACTCTTTGAAAGTGTAACAACCACACACTACCAGGGTTACTTTCCCTCAATTCATTGGCATAAGCCTCTAGTTTATTGTACTCATCTGAAAAACTACTATCTAGTGACTCCAATACCATCCTCTTTGCCCTCTTGCACTTCTCATGACTAGCATTTAGCTCAAAGATTCTCTTCAAATCTGACTTCATCTCCCTAACCTTGTACTTAGGATTATCCTATAACTTCTTCTTGAAATATTGTGCAATGGTACTAAAATCAACAGTTTTGTTATCAAATGCAGTGCCATAATCATGTTTAGCATTTAAAGTCTTGATTTTAACCCCACCATATGATTAAACACACAAATCTACTCCAAATGAGCTCCAATTTAAAATATAACTTCTAAATATCATAAAGAATAAACTCTAGTCATCAATTTATCAAAACAACAATAAATCTCACAAACTCAGTTTACAATTAAGAGGAAGAAGAATTAAAAGACACGCTAAGCATGTCACGACCCTAAATCCCCACATTTGGGACCGTGATGGCGCCTAACGTTTCACTCGCTAGGCAAACCAACGTTAGAGTAATTCTTAAGCCAATTTTAACAATTCAAATAATTAAAACCAATTAAACTGAAATGAAACTAAAATGAAGTGCAGAGTAGCATAATAACCAAAATATCTAAGTACAATCCCGAATCTGGAGTCACAAGTGCACGAGCTACTAGAAGTTCTATAAATAGGGTCTGAAATAAATATAACTATTTCGGATGACATGAATAGTAAATGAGGAAAGAGGGAGGGGACTTCAAGGTCTGCGGACGCCGGCACATCTACCTCGAGTCTCCAAAAGTGATAATTCGAGCTGATGCGCCTCACGTACAGCTGAGAGCAGTACCAAAATCTACACAAGAAGTGCAGAGTGTAGTATGAGTACAATCAACCAAATGTACACCATAAGTGTCGAGCCTAACCTCGACAGGGGTAGTGACGAGGCTATGAGAGGACACTCACTTAATTAAACTTGTACAACGCAGCTATATGTGCAACATGGTAATAAATAACGATTCAATACGTAAAATTAGGAAGGGGGCATGCGAATGGGGAACAAGATACGGTAACTACAACAGGAATGGCAACATAAGAATTCAAATAAATCATCAACCAATGAAAACAGATCAACATAAGAATAAAGGCGGCACGACATCACCCATCGTGCTTTTACTCTCAACATCACCGTGAAACGTTAAATGTGGCATGACATCACAATTAGTGCTTTTACACTCTCCATCAAACGATAAATACGATATGGCATCACCCTTCAGGCTTTTACTCTCTTCCTCACTAAGTAATAATCAATAAATAAGACCCTTCGTTCTTTAACACTCTCCCTTACCATAAAGTTATGAATATAAAACTTTGGAAGATAGATAATGCAAGAATAAACCTTACGTCAATAATGGTTCCAAGATGCCGAACCTCAACTTCCAAAAAAATAGTAAACCATCACAATGAATTCATAAATGTAGAAAGAACGATCAAATAAATAATAGTCTAATCTAAGCATGGATGTCATAATTAAAGAAAACAATAAATCACAAGGAAATCCCACCCGCATGCTTTAACCCAACAACAACGTAAAGTACTTGTCACGTCACATATACGTTTTACCCAAATATTTAAACACGTACCAAATAGGCAACCAAGTCTTAATCCCTCAAGTCAAGGTTAACCACGATATTTACCTCACTCCGCAATCAACTTAGAGCTCTATCACGGCCTTTCCTACTAGAATCCGCCTCCAAACCAATATCATCTAACCAAAATTGACTCGATAACATCAAATAATGTTAAGGGAATCAATTTCAATACATAAAGTTAGGATTTTTACACTTTCCTCAAAAAGTCAAAAAAAGTCGAACCCGAGCCTGCTTGGTCAAAACCTGAGATTCGGACCAAAACTCATTTACCTATTCACCCCCAAGACCGATTATGTAATTAGTTTCAAAATTCGACCCCGAATTGAGGTGTAAATCCCGAATTTGTAGACGCCCCCCCCCCCCCCC
>ML253294.1:30355-53265 GCA_005239495.1 Nicotiana undulata
GTTAACTCCCCATTTTATAGTGGCCCCCCCCCCCCCACACACACACAATTCTTCCCGAATCCCTGGTTTTCTACCATGGAAGAACAAAGATTAAGGCTAGAAATTAATGGGTGATGTTAGAGATGGAAGAAAATGAGTTAAAGTATACTAACCTATGAATTGGTGATGAATTTTCTCTTCATCATGATCACGAGAAAGTTGACGCGTTCACGAAGGGCACTGCCTATATGGCTTACGCGATCGCGAGGTACACTATGCGTTCATGAAGGTTTATCCCACCACACCTCCGCGTTCGCGAGCCTGGGCCCGCGTTCACATAGAGTAACACACTGGTCCCCCCAAGGTCCAAGGCCCTACGCGTTCGCAAGAAGCTGGACGCGTTCGCAAAGGGTAAGTTCCCCATTGCTCCGCGTTCGCGATTAAGGAAGTCCACCCCAGCCCATTTTACCTTTCGCAGGAGTAGCTTCACGATCACGAAGAAGAAAGCATCAGGTGACAACATAAGCCAAAAAGCCAGAAATTCTAAGTCTGAAAATATCCGTAGCTTAACTAAAACTCACACAAGCCCTCGGGGCTCCAAACCAAACATGCACACAAGTCCAAAATTATTATACGAACTCGCTCGCGCGATCAAAATACCAAAATAACACCTAGAACTACGAATCAGACACCAAAACGAAGGAAATTTTTAATAAAGCTTAAGAACTTTCATTTTAACAACCGGACGTCCAAATCACGTCAAACTAACTCCGTTTCGCACCAAATTTTGCAGATAGTTCATAAATACAGTAATGGATGTATACCAAGTTCCAAAACCAAAATTCGGATCCGGTAGCAACAAAGTCAAACATCAGTCAAACTTGAATTTCTTTAAACCTTTAAACTTCAAATTTTCAACGAATTGCGATAAAATTAGGCTAAGGACCTCCGAATTCTATTCCAAGCATATGCCCAAGTCTCAAATAATGATACGGGCCCATCGGGACCGTCAAAATATGTACTCGGGTCTGTTTGCTCAAAATGTTGACCGAAGTTAACTTAAATGAGTTTTAAAGCACGATTTCACATTTTAATTAATTTTTCACATAAAAGCCTTTCGAAAAAATGCACGAACGGCGCACACAAAACGAGGAAGGTTAAAAGGAGCTATTTGAGGTTTCAAAATACAATATTAAGGGTTAACAGGCCCTCGACTGTTGTGACTGCTGACCCTAGAACTAGCCCTATCGACCTGGGTAACCACCTTGAAAACTCTAGAGCGGAGGTGCACTAATAGGAGTTGATGGTGCATTTTAGGCTAGCTGGTCGAGATGAGACAGATTAGGGCTGCGACTCCCCGAAGCATTATGAGATCCCTGGAGCCGACTGAAGCGGCATGGGAGGATGACCTCTACCAAAAGTACCTCTGCCTCCAAACGAGGCACCACTGAATCCACAAAAATGACGAGGCCTCTTATCAGACCCCTCGATCCACATAGAAACATTTGCAGCCATCTGAAAGGAAATATCACCCCGGTCTCCTTGCCATCTGTAGCCTGATGGTCTAAGTGAGTCCATCAATAAATTTCCTCACGCTCTCCCTCTCAGTAGGAAGAACGATAAGGGCACGACGAGCTAGATCCACAAAATGGGTCTCGCACTGAGTAACAGTCATAATGCCTTGCTGGAGACGCTCAAACTTCCTGCGGTAATCCTCTCCCAGTGTAACAGGGAGGAACTTCTCTAGAAATAGTTGTGAGAACTACTCCCAAGTAAGTGCAGGAAACCAGTTGATCTGGTCAACATATAATCTCTCCACCACCTCTTGGCGGAACCCGTCATCTGAGACACAACAAAATCCACCACATTGGTTTCAACTATACCCATGTTCCGCAACACCTCATGGAAGCGGTCAAGATAATCTTATGGGTCCTCAGAAGGTGCACCACTTAAGTGAATTGGAAAGAGCTTAGCAAACTTGTCCAATCTCAATAAAGCCTCAAAAGACATGGCGGGCCTATCACCGGCCTGTGTCGCAACAATCATCTGAATTACCCCACCAAACAGACTAGAGCATCCTGAAGCACTAGATTCGCGATGAACCTCTCCGATACCTGAGCTAGCCCAACAAGTACAATCTGAGCTGGAACCTGCTTATCAAAATCTACCTGAGACTCCACTGTTGGTGCTGCTGCTCGATCTCTACGCTGAGCACTACCTCTGGAAGATATGTACAGACATCTCCGTACCGATCCTCCAAACTCTACTAAGCCTGCTCGTGATTCGTGAGACTAGGCAAGTGCTCTGATACCAACTTATCACGACTCGAAATCCCCACCTTCGCGACCGTGATGGTGCCTAACATTTCGCTCGCTAGGCAAGCCAACGTTAGAGTAATTCTTAAGCTAATTTTTAACAATTCAAATAATTAAAACCAATTAAACTGTAATGAAACTAAATTGAAGTACGAAATGGCATAATAACCAAAATATCTAAGTACAATCCCGGATATAGAGTCACAAGTGCACGAGCTACTAGAAGTTCTACAAATAGGATTTGAAATAAATACAACCGTTTCAGATGAAATAAATAGTAAATGAGGAAAGAGGGAGGCGACTTCAAGGTATGCGCACGCTGACAGATCTACCTCGAGCCTCCAAAAGTGATAATCCGAGATGATGCTCCTCACCTACAGCTGGGACCAGTACCAAAATCTGCACAAGAAGTGCAAAGTGTAGCATGAGTACAACCGACCCAATGTAATCCGTAAGTGCAGAGCCTAACCTCGATGAGGTAGTGACGAGGCTATGACAGGTTACTCACGTAATTAAACTTGTACAACGCAACTATATGTGCAACATATTAATAAATAATGATTCAATATACAAAATTGGGAGGGGGCATGCGAAAGGGGAACAAGATACAATAACTACAACATGAATGACAACATAAGAGAGTCAGATAAATCATCAACCAATGAAAACGTATAAACATAATGAATAAAGGCGGCACGAAATCACCCATCATGATTTTAATCTCAAACTCACCGTGAAACGTTAAATGTGGCACGACATCACCATTCGTGCTTTTAGACTCTCCATGAAACGATAAATACAACACGACATCACCCTTCGTGATTTTACTCTCTTCCTCACTATGTATTAATCAATAAATGAGGCAATAAACGACACATCGTCACCCTTCATGCTTTAACACCCTCCCTTACCATGCAGTAATGAATATAAAAATTTGGGAAATAGATAATGCAAGAATAAACCTTATGTCACGACCCGAAATCCTAACAGGTCGTGATGGCGCCTATCGTGGAACTAGGCTAGCCAACCATCACATAACTACTCATTTGTTTTAACATATATTCTCAAAAATCAATAATAAACAGCAAACAGAGTATAAAATAATTTCTTTAAGTCTTTACGCCCTAATAATAATCTAACAGTCTAAACAATTCTCCCAAGACTCGAGTCAACCGATCATGAGCATCTAAGAAATAACTAACTCTACTAATGTCTTAAGCAACGTCTATGAAATAAATACTAATACTAATAAAGGAAGGGAAATGGAGAAGCTGCGGACGCTGGACAGCTACCTCGAAATCCCAAAAACTGATGTCGGAAGGACGCAAGTGACTACTGCTCAGAACCAATACCTGGATCTGCACACAGAGGTGCATGGAGTAATGATGAGTACGCTAAATCAGTAGTAATGAAAATAAATCACAGTCTGAAGTATATGAAACACACAACACAAAACACCAATCCACAAAACAGTAAAACATCAAGTCTCAATACAGTATCCATAAGTTCGAAAACCAATTCCCAAAAAATCCTTTAAAACAAGTATATTTTCAATATATCTCAGTAAAACTCTGAGTAATATCAATTTGAAAAATAAAGTGAATCATAATCAAAACAGTAAAATATTATCATAAAACTGACCCTCGGGCCATAATCATCACTCGTAACAATTTCCCTCAGCACCTCACCATCACTCAGTATCAGCCCCGCGGGCAATCTCACTGTCACTCATGCCTCCCAATCACTCATCACTTAGCACTCGCACTCAATAGGTACCTTCTCTCACTGGGGGTGTGTACAGACTCCGGAGGGGCTCCTACAGCCCAAGCGCTATAAACAAGCCACATCATGGCATAAATCACTCTCAGGCACTCGGCCTCTCTCATATCATAACATCCTCACAACATTGGCCCTCGGCCTCACTCAGACAAACACTCTCATCATGCCACTCGGGCCATGAATAAAACGGGGTTCTCGACCCAAAATAGTATTTCATTTCAAGAAATAGTAATATCATCAAATAAGAGTGTCAACAATTCACAAGAAAGACTGAGTGTAAAATCATAGTTTCAAAGTAGTGAGAATATCAATAAAATAGCCCCCAAGGGGTTAAATCAGATCGGCACTAGGCCCCAAACATGGCTTACATCCCAAATATATCAAAACATAGTAATATTATAACTCATATGCTTTAAAAGCAGTTTCACAACTCAATAGTTGCCTAAAAAGGAATATTTTTCAAATTTCCAATTCGTGCACGCCCCACACTCGTCAGTCAGTGTGTGCGTCCTTCCAAATTCATGAAAGGATGTAAAGTTTCGGGGTTTCATACCCTCAGGACAGGAAATAAAGACGTTACTTACCTCAAACTAGCCCGAAAAGCTACTCTGCAACCCGCTTGCCTCTCGTATCAACTTCCGAGTGCACCAAATCTACCAAGATCATATTTTTTTCATCAAAGTATGCTAAGGGAATGGATTCCAATTGAAAAATACCAAATTTTAGCTCAAAACCCAAAATTAGCCAAAACCCGACCCCCGGACCCGCGTCACAGAACTCGATAAATTTTGTACCAAAATGTTCTTCATAATCTCACGAGTCCGTACATATAAAGAACGTTAAAATCGGAGTTCGTTTGACCCCTCAAATCATCCCCTAAAGGTCTCATAATCTCAAGCCCTAACTCCACATTTTTTTACTGATTTTCATGAATTAAACACTGGTATTTTGATCCTTAATCACATATAATCGAGTACTAGGGTCCAAAATCCTTACCTCAATGAAGAACAATGATTTCCTCTCTTCAAATTCGCCTCAAAGCTCTTTTCTCGTTCAAAAATGGTGAAAAAGTGGGTATTGGTCGCGGAGGGTTTATTTAAATACTGCCCAGGTAATTATTCATCGCGATCGCGGGACCCACATCGCGATTGCGAAGCACTAATCTTCAGCTGCCCAATTATACCTTCTGCGATCGCAACATATGCCACGCGATCGCAGTTACTTATGACCTACACGTACGCGATCACAAGTCTTCCTACGCGATCGCGAAGTACACATGACCAGCCCCCACACGCGCCCCTCTATCTCTACGCGATCATAAACTAGGCCACGCGATCGCACTACTCAACCTGCTCAACCTCTGCGATCGCGAACACACTTACGCGATCGCAGAGAGTAAAATTCTGCCCCTCTCAATTTGAAATACGCGATCGCGACTCCCCTCATGCGATCGCAGTGAAGGACTTCCTGCTGCACAAAAACCAGAAAAACCAGCAATTCTCTAAAGCCCGAAAATGTCCGTTTGATCATCCGAAACACACCCGAGGCCCTCGGAACCTCAACCAAACCTACCAACATATCCCATAACATCATTCAAACTTAGTTGCACTCTCAAAACACTAAAAATAACACCAAAACACCAAAATCACATCGAATTCAAGCCTAAGAACTTTGAAATTTCTAAAATCCTCCAACGATACCGCAACTATCCAAAACAACTCCGATTGACCTGAAATTTTGCATACATATCCAAAATGACATTACGAACCTGTTCTAACTATTGGAATTCCATTCCGACCCTGATAGCCTATTTTCCACTGCCGACCGGAAATCACCAAAAACTAATTTTTGCCAATTCAAGCTTAATCTACATCGGACATCACAAAAATATTCTGAACACACTCCTAAGTCCCAAATCACCTAACGAAGCTATACGAACCATAAAATCCGCATTCCGGGGTCTTTTACCAAAAAGTCAACTCTCAGTTGACTTTTCCAACTATAAGGCTATTTTTAAAGACTAAATGACTAACTTCTCACTATAACCATTCCGATTTCGAGCCTACCAACTCTAACACATCATAAACAGTATAACCAAGCTATGACAAGGCAAAAAACAGTAATTATAATGCAGGTTCTACGTAATAACAGACCGGGTCATTACATTCTTCTCTCTTAAACAAACATTCGTCCTCGAACGGGTCTTGAAACATACCCGGAGTCTCAAACAAGTGAGGATATCTGCTCCGCATCTCCCGCTCGATCTCCCAAGTAGCCTCTTCCACTGGCTGACCTCTCTACTGCACCTTCGTTGATGCTATATTCTTGGACCTCAACTTTCTGACATGTCGATCCAAAATTGCTACTGGCTCTACCTCATATGACATATCATTCTCGAGCTGAACTGTGCTGAAGTCTAACACATGAGACGGGTCACCAACATATTTCCTGAGCATCGACACATGAAATACCGGATGAACACTTGATAAGCTGGGTGGCAAGTCAAGCCTATAAGCCACCTCTCCAACCTTCTGAAGTACCTCAAAATGACCAATAAACCGTGGACTCAACTTTCCCCTCTTTTCGAACCTCATAACACCCTTCATGGGTGATACCTTCAGCAGTACCTTATCACCTTCCATAAAAGACACATCCAGATCTTCCGGTCCGCATAACTCTTCTACCTAGACTGCGCCATGCGAAGTCGCTCCTGAATCAACTTCACCTTTTCCAATGCATCCTGAATCAAATCTGTGCCTAATAGCCTAGCCTCACCGGGCTCAAACCAACTAACCGGAGATCTACACCTCCTACCATATTAATCTTCATACGAGGCCATTTGAATACTGGACTGGTAGCTTTTATTATCTGCAAACTCCGCAAGTGGCAGAAACTGATCCCATGAACCACCAAAATCAATCACACAGGCACGCAACATGTCCTCCAAAATCTGAATAGTGCGCTCTGACTGCCCGTCAGTGTGAGGATGAAATGCAGTGCTCAACTCTACCTGAGTACTTATACCTCTCTGTACGACCTTCCAAAACTGAGATGTGAATTGAGTACCTCTATCAGAAATGATAGAAACTGGAACTCCATGCAATCAGACAATCTTCCCGATGTAGATACTAGTTAACCGCTCTGAAGTATAAGTAGTACCAAAAGGAATGAAGTGCGTGGACTTGGTCAATCTATCCACAATGACCCAAATAGAATCATAACCCTTCGAAGTCCGTGGAAGCCCAACTACAAAGTCCATAGTGATTCGCTCCCACTTTCACTCCGGAATATCTAACCTCTGAAGTAATCCACCTGGTCTCTGGTGCTCATACTTGACCTGCTGACAGTTGAGACACCGTGCTACATACTTAAAAATATCTCTCTTCATCTGCCTCCACCAATACTATTGTCTCAAGTCTTGATACATCTTTGCGGCACCCGGATGAATGGAATACCACGAGCTATGGGCCTCTGATAATATCAACTCTCGAAGACCATCCACATTGGGCACACAAATACGGCCTTGCATCCTCATAACACCGTCATCACCAATAGTCACATCCCTGGCATCATCCCGACGGAACCTATCCTGAAGTACTAACAAATGCGAATCATCATACTGCCGGGCTCTAATCTGATTATAAAGAGAAGACCGGGAAGCCATGCTAGCTAATACCCGCGGAGGGTCTGACAAATCCAATCTCACTAACTGACCCGCTAAAGCCTGAACATCAAGTGCTAAAGGTCGTTGTGCTGCTGAAAGGTAAGCTAGACTTTCCAAACTCTCAGCTCTACGACTCAAGGCATCGGCCACTACATTGGCCTTCCCCGGATGATACAAAATAGTAAGGTCATAATCCTTGAGAAGCTCTAATCATCTCCTCTGCTGCAAATTCAAATCCTTCTGCCTCAGCAGATACTGCAAACTACGATGATTAGTGAAGATCTCACACTACACTCCATACATATAATGGCGCCAAATCTTTAAGGAATGAACAATGACATCTAACTCAAGATCATGCACTGGATAATTCTTCTCGTGCACCTTCAGCTGTCTCGACGCGTAGGCAATCACCCTACCGTCCTGCATCAATACCGCTACCAAACCAACTCTAGAAGCATCACAATAGACTATATAAGAACCCGAACCAGAAGACAAAACTAGTACCGGAGTTGTGGTCAATGCTGACTTGAGTTCTAAAAGCTCTCCTCACACTCATCGGACCATCTGAATGGAGCACCCTTCGGGTTAATCTGGTCAATGGTGAAGCGATAGAAGAGAATCCTTCCACAAAGAGACGGTAATATCCCGCCAAACCAAGGAAACTCCTGATCTCTGTAGCTGAGGACAGTCTGGGCCAACTCTGCACCGCCTCAATCTTCTTCGGATCAACCTGAATACCCTCACTAGACACCACGTGCCCCAAGAAAGCTACTAAACCAAGCCAAAACTCACACTTGGAGAATTTTGCATAAAGCTTCTTATCCCTTAACCTCTGTAACACAACCCTCAAATGCTGAGCATACTCTTCCTGGCTACGAGAATAAACCAGGATGTCATCAATGAACACAATGACGAACGAATCAAGGTAAGGCTGAAACACACTATTCATCAGTTGCATGAACGCGGCTGGGGCATTGGTCATCCCAAATGACATAACCAAAAACTCATAATGACCATATCTGGTCCTGAAAGAAGTCTTCGGAATGTCAGAATCCCGAATCTTCAACTGATGATACCCCGATCTCAAATCAATCTTAGAGAATACTCTAGCTCCCTGAAGCTGGTCAAACAAGCATCAATACGGGGCAAAGGATACCGGTTCTTCACCATAACCTTATTCAGCTACCTATAATCAATACACATACGCATGGAGACATCTTTATTTTTCATAAACAACACCGGTGCACCCCAAGGTGACACACTAGGCCGAATGAACCCCTTATCTAAGAGTTCCTGAAGTTGCTCTTTCAATTCCTTCAACTCCGCTGGTGCCATACGGTAATGTGGAATAGAGATAGGCTGGATGTCTGGCACCTGGTCAATATCAAAATCAAGATCCCTGTCAGGTGGCATGCCTGGCAGGTCTGCAGGAAATACGTCCGAATAATCATGGACCACAGGAACAGAATCAACAGAAGGAGTCTCACTACTCACCTTCCTCACAAAAGAAAGATAAGACTCACACCCTTTCTCAACCATACGCTGAGCCTTCAAATAAGAAATCACTCTGCTAGGCACGTGCTCTATAGACCCTCTCCACTCAACTCTCGGAACTCCGGGCATGGCTAGGGTCACAGTCTTAGCGTGACAATTAAGGATCGCATGACATGGGGATAACCAATCCATGGCCAGAATCACATCAAAATCAACCATACTAAGTAACATCAAGTCCACTCGGGTCTCCAGACCCCCAATAGATATAAGACACGACCGATACACATGGTCCACAACAATAGTATCGCCCACCAGAGTCGAAACATGAACAGACGTGACTAAAGACTCACGGGGCATATTCAGAAAGTGAGCAAAATAGGATGAGACATAAGAGTACGTGGAACTAGGGTCAAATAAAGCCAAAGCATAACTCTGACAAACTGAGATAGTACCTGTAATCACCGCGTCTGAGGCCATAGCATCAGACCTAGCCGGAAGTGCATAAATATGTGGCTGGCCTCCACCTGCTCGACCTCCCCCTCTAGGGAGGCCTCTAGCTGCCTGACCACCACCCCTAGCTGCCTGGGTAGGTGGTGAAGTGACTAGTGCTGAAGTCGAGGGTTGAACGCTCTGCTGAGATGAACTACTAGCACGACGAGGACACTGTCTCCACCCATGTCCGAACTCTCCACACTCAAAACAACCACCTGGAGCTAGAGATGGAGACTGAAGAGTACCCCTGCCACCATGATAACCACCGGATGAACCATGCATAGAAGAACCCTGATATGATGATGCTCTAAAGGAGCTCTGAGATGGAAGGGCACTAAAAGATTAATGTCCCTGATAAGAACTGCGAGGACCCTGCCTCGAAGATGCACCACTGTAAGCTGGGCGAGCTGGTTGTGGAGGTTTAAATGGACGACCTCTGCTGTGCTGAAACTGCCCTCTAGAAGGGGCACCACTGAAGCTACCTGATCCCCGAGGCCTCTTGGCCTCCCTATCCTCACGCTCCTGCCTACGAACTGACTGAATGTCCCGAGAAATGTTAACTACCTGCTCAAATGTATCTCCAGACACTCTCTCTCTGGTCATCAAAATGCAAAGTTGATACGTGAGACTATCTACAAACCTCATGATCCTCTCCCTATCAGTAGGGACTAACTCAGAATCATGTCTAGGCAACTTGGAAAACCTCATCTCGTACTGAGTAACTGACAACTCTCCCTGGCGCAACTGCTCAAACTGTTTGCGCTGCTCCTCTCTGTGGGACTGAGGAACATACTTCTCCAGAAAGATTGTGGAGAACTGCTACCAGGTGAGAGGTGCTGAACCAACCGGCCTACGCCTCTCGAATGCCTCCCACCAAGTGAAAGCAGCACCAGCAAACTGAAATGTATCAAACGAGATCCCATTGGTCTCAAAAGTACCCGCAATACATAGTATCCTCTGGCACTTATCCAGAAAAAACTTGGGCATCCTCACCATCTGTGCCGCTAAAAGTCGGAGGCTGAAGTCTACTAAACCACTCCAGCCTATGCTGCTCATCCTCGGGCATAGCTGGAACCACATAGTCCTGAACTGGGGCAACCGGCTGAGCTGGGACTACCCCCGGTTCCTGAATACCTTGTACAACCTACTCAGGTGTCCGGGCAACTGGAGTCTAAATGCCTCCCCCGGCCTGAGCTGCAGTGGCAGTAGTAGACATAGCAACTGCCTGAGCTAAACTGGTGCACACCGTCAATATCTGAGCCAGGGTCTCCTGAAGACCCGGAATAACAATAAGCACTGCCAGTGCCTGAGCCTGTACCGCTCGAGCACCCTCGGCGGAAACCTGATCCTGAATGATAGGGGGATCCTGTGGTACTGTATCGGCCGCTGCGCGGGCTGGTCCCCTAACTACACCACGACCTCGACCCCTTGTGGGTCTGGCGGGTGTCTGGTCACCCTGATCGGTAGTGCGTGTTCTTACCATCTGTGAGAGAATGAAACAATAGTAGTTTAGATTTCAAGGACCAATAGATTGGCACGAAAGAGTTCAAGAAATTGAGATTTTTCCTAAGAGTTCTGCAGCCTCTCGAAGATAAGTACAGACGTCTCCGTACCGATCCGCAAGACTCTACTGAACCTGCTCATGACCGTTGAGTCCTATGTAACCTAGAGCTCTGATACCAATTTGTCACGACCCGAAATCCTAACAGGTCATGATGGCGCCTATCGTGGAACTAGGCTAGCCAACCATCACATAACTACACATTTGTGTTTTAACATATATTCTCAAAAATCAATACTAAACAGCAAACAGAGTATAAAATAAGTTCTTTAAGTCTTTACGCCCTAATAATAATCTAACAGTCTAAACAATTCTCCCAAGACTGGAGTCAACCGATCACGAGCATCTAAGAAATAACTAACTCTGCTAATGTCTTAAGCAATGTCTATGAAATAAATACTAATACTAATAAAGGAAGGGAAATGGAGAAGTTGCGGACGCTGGACAGCTACCTCGAAATCCCAAAAATTGATGTCGAAAGGACGCAAGTGACTACTACTCAGAACCAGTACCTAGATCTGCACACAGAGGTGCAGGGAGTAATGATAAGTACGCCAAATCAATAGTAATGAAAATAAATCACAGCCTGAAGTATATGAAACACACATCACAAAACACCAATCCACAAAACAGTAAAACATCAAGTCTCAATACAGTATCCATAAGTTAGAAAACCAATTCCCAGAAAATCCTTTAAAACAAGTATATTTTCAATATATCTCAGTAAAACTCTTAGTAATATCAGTTTGAAAAATGAAATGAATCATAGTCAAAACTACTGAGTAAAATATTATCATAAAACGGCCCCTCGGGCCATAATCATCACTCGTAAAAATTTCCCTCAGCACCTCACCATCACTCAGTATCAGCCCTGCGGGCAACTTCATTGTCACTCATGTCTCCCAATCACTCTTCTCGGCACTCTCACTCAATAGGTACCTGCGCTCACTGGGGGTGTGTACAGACCCCGGAGGGGATCCTACAGCCCAAGCGCTATAAACAAGCCACATCATGGCATAAATCACTCTCAGGCACTCGGCCTCTCTCATATCATAACATCCTCACAACATTGGCCCTCGGCCTCACTCATATCATAACATCCTCACAACATTGGCCCTCGGCCTCACTCAGTCAAACACTCTCAGCATGCCACTCGGGCCATGAATAAAATGGGGTTCTCGACCCAAAATAGTATTTCATTTCAAGAAATAGTAATATCATCAAATAAGAGTGTCAACAATTCACAAGAAAGACTGAGTGTAAAATCATAGTTTCGAAGTAGTGAGAATATCAGTAAAATATCCCCCAAGGGGTTAAAACAGATCGACACTAGGCCCCAAACATAACTTACATCCCAAATATATCAAAACATAATAATATTATAACTCATATGCTTTAAAAGTAGTTTCACAACTCAATAGTTGCCTAAAAAGGAATATTTTTCAAATTTCCAATTTTTGCACGCCCCACACTCGTCAGTCAGTGTGTGCGTCCCTCCAAATTCGTGAAAGGATGTAAAGTCCGGGGTTTTATACCCTCTGGACAGGATTTAAAGACGTTACTTACCTCAAACTAGCCCGAAAAGCTACTTTGCAACCAGCTTGCCTCTCGTATCAACTTCCGAGTGCACCAAATCTACCAAGATCAGATTTTATCATCAAATTATGCTAAGGGAATGGATTCCATGAAAAATACCAAATTTTAGCTCAAACCCCATAATTAGCCAAAACCCGACCCCCGGACCCGCGTGTCGGAACTCGATAAATTTTGTACCAAAATGTTCTTCATCATCTCACGAGTCCGTACATATAAAGAACGTTAAAATCGGAGTTCGTTTGACCCCTCAAATCATCCCCTAAAGGTCTCATAATCTCAAGCCCTAACTCCACCTTTTTCTACTGATTTTCATGAATTAAACACTGGTATTTTGATCCTTAATCACATATAATCGAGTATTAGGGTCCAAAATATTTACCTCAATGAAGAACAATGATTTCCTTTCTTCAAAATCGCCTCAAAGCTCTTTTCCCGTTCAAAAATGGTGAAAAAGTGGGTATTGGTCGCGGAGGGTTTATTTAAATACTGCCCAGGTAATTATTCATCGCGATCGCGGGACCCACATCGCGATCGCAAAGCACTAATATTCAGCTTCCCAATTATACCTTCTGTGATCGCAACATATGCCACGCGATCGCAGTTACTTACGAACTACACGTACGCGATCACAAGTGTTCCCACGCGATCGCGAAGTACACATGACCAGCCCCCACACACGCCACTCTATCTCTACGCGATCGCGAACTAGGCCATGCGATCGCACTACTCAACCTGCTCAACCTCTACCATCGCGAACACACTTATGCAATCGCAGAGAGTAAAATTCTGCCCCTCTCAATTTGGACTACGCGATCGCGACTCTCCTCACGCGATCGCAGTGAAGGATTTCCTACTGCATAAAAACCAGAAAACCCAGCAATTCTCTAAGGCCCGAAAATGTCCGTTTGATCATCCGAAACACACCCGAGGCCCTCGGGACCTTAACCAAACCTACCAACATATCCCATAACATCTTTCAAACTTAGTTGCACTCTCAATACACTAAAAATAACATCAAAACACCAAAATCACATCGAATTCAAGCCTAAGAACTTTGAAATTTTAAAATCCTCCAACGATGCCGAAACTATCCAAAACAACTCCGACTGACCTGAAATTTTGCAGACATATCCAAAATAACATTACGAACCTATTCCAACTATCGGAATTCCATTCCGACCCCGATAGCCTATTTTTCACTGCCGACCGAAAATCACCAAAAACTAACTTTCGCCAATTCAAGCCTAATTCTACACCGGACATCACAAAAAAATTATGAACACACTCCTAAGTCCCAAATCACCTAGCGAAGCTATCCGAACCATAAAATTTTCATTCTGAGGTCGTTTACCAAAAAGCCAACTCTCAGTTGACTTTTCCAACTATAAGGCTATTTTTAAATACTAAATGACTAACTTCTCACTATAACCATTCCGATTCCGAGCCTAGCAACTCTAACACATCATAAACAGTGTAATCAAGCTATGACAAGACAATAATAGTAATTATAATACAGGTTCTACGTAACGACAGACCGGGTCGTTACACCTTACGTCAATAATGGTTCCAAGATGCCGAACCTCAACTTCTAAACAAAATACTCAATCATCACAATTAATTCATAAATGCGGAAAGAACGATAAAATAAATAATAGTCTAATCTAAACATGGATGCTATAATTATAGAAAGCAGTAAATCACAAGGAAACAAGTCCCACCCCCATGCTTTAACCCAACAACAACGTATAATTACTCGCCTCCTAACATATACGTTTTAACCAAACATTTAAACACGTAATGAATAGGAAACCAAGTCCTAACCCCTCAAGTCAAGGTTAACCACGATACTTACCTCACTTCGCAGTCAACTCAGAGCTCTATCGGGCCTTTCCTATAGAAGTCACCTCCAAAACAATTCGTATCTAGCCAAAATCTACTCGATAATATCAAACAATGCTAAGGGAATCAATTTGAATACATAAAAATAGGATTTTTACACTTTTCCCAAAAAGTTAAAAAAAAAAGTCGACCCCGAGCCCGCTTGGTCAAAACTCGAGATTCGTACCAAAACTCATTTACCCATTCACCCCCAAGACCGGTTATATAATTAGTCTCGAAATTCGACCCCAAATTGAGGTCTAAATCCCGAATTTGCAAAAGTCCTCAATTCTTCTCAAATTCATTTTCTACGATGGAAAAACAAAGATTAAGGTAGAAATTAATGGGTGATGTTAGAATTGGAAGAAAATGAGTTAAAGTATACTAACCTATTAATTGGTGATGAATTTATTCTTCAAAATCGCCTATAAGCCGAGCTCAAATGGAAAGATGGTGAAATATGGGTGAAATCTCATCTTTTAGGAATTAAAATGACTGGGTGTCACGTGTTGATCGCGATCGCGAGAAACCTGATGCGTTGCGAAGGGCACCACCTATATGGCTTACGCGATCGCGAGTTACACTACGTGTTCGCGAAGGTTTAGCCCACCATACCTCCGTATTCGCGAGCTTGGGCCTGCGTTCGCGTAGAGTAACATGGTCGTCCTCCCTAGGTCCAAAGCCCTACGCGTTCGCAAGAAGATTGTCGCGTTCGGGAAGGGTAAGTCCCCCATCCGCGTTCACGACCCAGCTATCGCGTTCACGATTAAGGAAGTCCACCCCCAGCCTATTTTGCCCTTTGCGGTCGCAGGAGTAACTTCTCGATCGCGAAGAAGAAAGCATCAGGTGACAGTAGAAGCCAAAAAGCCAAAATTCTAAGTCTGAAAACATCTGTAGCCTATCCGAAACTCACCCAAGCTCTCGGGGCTCCAAACCAAATATTCACACAAGTCCAAAAATATTATACGAACTTGCTCGCGCAATTAAAACACCAAAATAACACCTAGAACTACGAATTAGACACCAAATCGAAGGAAATTTTCAATAAAACTTAAGAACTTTCATTTTAACAACCGGACGTCCGAATCACGTCAAACCAATTCCGTTTCACACCAAATTTTGCAGACAGGTCATAAAATAGTAATGGACGTATACCAAGTTCCGGAACCAAAATCCAAATCCTGTAGCAACAAAGTCAAACATCGGTCAAACTTGAATTTCTTTAAACCTTTAACTTCAAATTTTCAACGAATTGCGATAAAATTAGGCTAAAGACCTCCGAATTCGATTCCAAGCATACACCCAAGTCTCAAATAACAATACGGATCCGGGTCCGTTTTCTCAAAACATTGACCGAAGTTAACTCAAATGAGTTTTAAAGCACGATTTCACATTTTAATCAATTTTTCACATAAAAGCCTTCCGGAAAAAGGCACAGACTGCGCACGTAAAGCGAGGAAGGCTAAAATTAGCTATTTGAGGTTTCAAAATATAAAATTAAGGATTAAAGCTCTAGTGACCTATCGGGTCATCACAAAGCAGTAGCAAAGAGAGGAGAGCCACAACAACTTACTACTATACAATACCATAACCTACCTTAAAACATGCTCACAAGTACCATGTAAATCCACTATCACCTTTGTTTTTACGGTACTTAAGAAGAAGAAAAAGAAGAAGGAGGAGAAAAAGGTTAAAAATTGTCTGTACTTTGGGTACTAGTTTAATTATAAAAAAGAGAGGATACAAGTTAAATAGGGTCATCCTATTTGAAAATTTTACTCTTTTATTTCCTCTGCCAAATACATCATGAGACCCTCAAACTAAATATGATATTTTATTTTGACGATTTATTTTTGTGTGATATTTATTGAACATCTTATCTTACTACTATTGCATATTAAATATCTAGCTTAGTTGCTTGAACGTAACTCTCCTCTAAGGTGGAAGACAAAATTTAGCAAAAATATAAAACATACACGTTTGACATAAAAAGGTCAACGTTGACGATCAATTTTAACTTTTCCTTTTTTAAATTAGTTTTTTTTATGCTTCCAATCAGTAATAATTTAATAAAATATATTCAAATAACTTGTTAATTGTCTACATTATTTTCAGCATTATTATATTTCTTTTCAAGAAAATAACAGCTATTAGTCTTAATAATTTATTTATTACTATGTTAATAAAATTAATTTTAGCATAATTTAATATTATTATTTTTCGTTAACTAATTAACAATTTTATTATATTACATAAGTATGTATTTTAGTTATTAATCGAAAAATTCTTTAATGAGTTATTTTTCTATTTCTCTCTATGCAACTACATGTATTTATATTAATTTTTACCTACGAAATATATAATATGTTTTATTATAAATTATTAGAATTGTGGAGGCATAATTAATTTAATTTAAAGGAAAAGGGACTTTAAAGGTAAATTTGGCTATTATTGCAAAGTGCAAATGTAAATTCAAATGGCTATTTATTAAATTAATTCCTAACATTTTGAGCATAATCTTTTGCCCAAAGATCAAACCTAATATAGCCCATACCCGATCTGAGTCGGATAATCCACTAACACCCCAATCCATTTATCAATCTAGGCAACTTCCTTTCCACTAATTAGAGCTCGTCATGTCACCAATCCTTGTTAAAATTATCACGACCCAAATCCCACTATAGGGGTCGTGATGACACCTAATCTCTAAAACTAGGCAAGCCGAGCATTTATAAATGTTTTTAAAAACAATAAAGACATGATATACTGAACATAGTTAAACATAAATGCGGAAATAAAGGTGATACAAGCCAACACGATAATAATCACAATATATGTGATAATAGGTAAATTATACTATAATTATGCCCCTAATAGATCACATTTTGTGTTGCTTTTAATGTGAATATTGATAACAAAATGCTCTGATGAGTGCTTTTCATGTGTTGCAGGTTATATCTCACAGGAAGAGTAATTTGGAGCAATTTTGGAGTCAACCATGGAAATAGGAGGCCAATCACATAACACCCATAGAGTGCACCAGAAATTAAGCGAAACAAGATCTGGAGACAGGCCACCGCGACCGCGGTGGAAAGAACTAGAATTAGAGAGGTTGGCCTGCCGCGGTCCTGGCGCGACCTCAGTGAAACGCGGAAATTCCAGGGACTAAAGTGCAAACACGATATTTTATTGCCCCAAACCCTATATAAGCATTAGAAGTCCGCCCAAGAGGAGGAAGACAATTTTGGAGAGCAGCAAATTGAGGAAAAACACTTGGGAGGATCAATTCAGTCAATTCTTTCACATCTTCTCTAGTGTTCATTGATTGTATGTCTCAAAACATGATAATTGATGATTGTATGAACATGTGTGGCTAAGAACCCTATTGTTCTAGGGTCATGGGTAAAACATGAAAGTTATTTTCAAAGTTTAATTTAACGAAGTTGATTTTATCATATTGGGTTGTTTATTTAATTCTGTTCTTAATTATTTTACTGAGTAGCTAACAGTGAAAGACCATCCACAAATCTAGAGTTGAACTCGAAAGTGGGAACTCTAGATTGCATATAGAATTAAATAGAGCAAGTTCTTGAAAGCGGGCATCGGGGAACAGATTCGCAATTAGGATAGACATATACCTAATTGCCTTGCTTGGTTGAAATACAGGAAGTGCTATTACATTTTTGTTAATCTTGGTTCCATAGACATATAGGCATTAAGTTAACTTGAATAGGCGAGTAAGAATTCGAAAGATTCTTACGAGTAACATAAACCTTGTCAATCAACGATCCAGATAATTCAACTAGTTATTTTAAGCCAAGAACATAACTCGAGTGTTAAGTAGCCCGTGACCCTGGAATATTCCCTCCTATTAATTGTTAATCGAAATTGCTATTCGTTTTGGTTGATTTTTAGTTAATTAATTACTTGGTATTCTTAGGTAGCAAATTAATTCATCATATCTCTTGTGTTAAATTTCTTGAACTGATAAGTTAATTGAGTTGATTTTGTCAAAAGTTAATCATAAGTCTTCGTGGGACGATACTCTACTCACTACTTTATTACTTGACGACCACGTGTACTTGCGTGTGTGTTTGGTCGCAACAAGTTTTTGGCGCCGTTGCCGGGGACTTAGAAATTAGCTGTTTGACTAAGTTAAGCTTTTATTACTTATTTGTTCAAGTTTTACGTTTCCGTTTGTTTTGTTTGTGTCAACACATGCTCTTCTCTTGAATGCGGAGGAGTAGAAGAGCAAACAATCTCCTTCCTTTGGATCCAGAAATTGAATGCACACTTCATAAAATAAGGAGGGAGGCCGACGCAAGAACAAGAATAGAAGGAGAGTTGGACATTGTAGTTCAACCACAACCAATAGAGATGGCAGGTAATGAGGAACGTCCGGTGATAGAGGCAGCGAGGCCCAATCTGGCTAATATGACTCAGGCTATCGTGAAGCCTCACATCACAGGGCATTTTGAACTCAAACAGTACATGGTACAACTGATTCAGTCCACAGGGCAATATGTGGGTCTATCTCATGAAGACCCGCAAATGCATATTCAGAACTTCTTGGAAATCACGGACACTTACAATTATCCGAACGTTTCCAAGGACTATGTCAGGCTGACACTGTTTCCCTTTTCACTATTGGGGGAAGCTAAGGAATGGTTGCAAAAAGAGCCCACAAATTCAATCAGCACTTGGGATGATTTAGCAAGGAAATTCTTAATCAAGTTTTTCCCTACTAAAAAGACAAAAGCGTTGAGGAGCCAAATTCTTGGGTTTCATCAACGGGATGGAGAAACACTTTGTCAAGCTTGGGAAAGGTACAAAAAGCTACTCAGAGACTGCCCACATCATTGTCAGACTGATGAGGTATTGGGGCACACTTTTGTTGATGGGCTAGAAGAGGCATCAAAGATGAATCTTGACTTAGCATGTAGGGGTAGTTGCATGGCCAAACCATACAGTGAAATTAAACTCTTGCTAAATAACTTCACTGCTAATGATCATAATTGGCAAGGAGATGGGGATGCAAGAAGAGCAATTAAACCAAAGGCAGCAGGAGTGATGGAACTTGATGACGTTTCAGCCATGAGAGCAGATATTGCAAAGCTGGCGAATCAGATGAACAGAATGACAATGCAGCACACACAACAGATGCAACATGTGCAACAGATGTCTATTTGCTGCGAGATATGTGGTGACAGTCATGTGAGTGACATGTGCCCCACAAATCCAGAGTCTGTATATTATGTGGGGCAGCAAAACAGGGGTCCAATGAATCAACAAGCACAATATGGGAACACATACAATCCAAATTGGAGGAATCATCCTAATTTTTCATGGGGCGGAAATCAACAAAATCAACAAAATTAGAATCAATATAGTCCCTAAGGTAATTTCAATCAACCCCAGAAACCACCCCAACAGGAAGAATAGAGTACAAATGACTTGCTTAAGAAGTTGGTTCTTGACAACCAACAACTCATGACTGATTTCAGGAATCTTGAGAGGCAGATAGGGCAGTTAGTAGCAAATCAAAATACTAGACCTGCAGGTGCTCTTCCCAGTGATACAGAGAAAAATCCTCAAGTTAATGCAGTTACACTCAGAAACGGGAGAGAATTAGAGGAAGTGCCAAAGAAGAGAAAGGACAAGCCTACACCTGAAGGAGAGTTGATCTCTAAGGCAACACCCGAAGCAAAGAAAAATAATGCAGGTTCAGAGCCAGTAGAGATTGATAGGCCACCACTCCCTTTCCCCCAGAGGTTGCAGAAAAAGAATGATGATCGCATGTTCAGCAAATTTCTCTCTATGTTGAGCCAGGTTCAATCAAATATTCCATTGGTGGATGTGCTTCGTGAAATTCCAAAATATGCCAAGTACATCAAGGATATAATGGCTCATAAGAGAAAATTTACTGAGTTCGAGACAGTTGCACTTACTGAGGAGTGCATCTCAAGGGTCCAAAACAAGCTTCCTCAAAAGCTTAAGGATCCTGGTTCAAGCATAAATCCGATGCCCCTATCCTTGTTCAAGCAATTGGGCCCGGGAGCTCCGAGACCCACTATTGTGATGTTACAATTAGCTGATAGATCCATAGCCCACCCTGAGGGAGTTATTGAAGATGTGCTGCTGCAGATTGGGAAATTCATCTTCCCAGCTGATTTCATTATTCTAGATTTTGAGGCTGATGAACAAGTTCCAATCATACTGGGACGGCTTCTCTTGGCTACAGGTGATGAAATAATCAAAGTGAGAGAGGGAAAAATGATAATGAGAGTGGACAACGAGGAAGCAATCTTTAATGTGTACAAAGCAATCCAACTTCCCAGTCACTATGAAGAGCTTTCCATGATATCTGTTTTGGAGGTGGATGAGCAACTTCGTGACACGAGTGTGCATCTAGACGATTCTCTAGAAAAAGCACTCATGTTGTTCGATAGCGTGCTGATTGATGATGAGGTTGAGGAGATGATGCATATTCTAGATGCATCATGTGCGTACATGCAGGGAAGACCCCCATTTGAGCCTCTCAATAGGCCGAGTGGGCACTCTCCTAAGCCATCAATTGAGGAAGCTCCAAAATTGGAGCTTAAACCCCTACCACCTCACCTTCAATATGCTTATTTGGGTAACTCTAACACCTTACCTGTTATTGTTTCTTCTAACTTATCTGAATTGCAGGAAGAAAAATTATTGAGAGTGCTACGGGAGCACAAGAGAGCAATTGGGTGGACAATGTCTGACATTAGAGGCATTAGTCCAACTTTATGCATGCATAAAATCCTCATGGAGGAAGGGCACAAGCCAAGTGTAGAGCAACAACGCCGACTGAATCCAGTCATGAAAGAGGTGGTAAGAAAAGAAGTGATTAAGTGGCTTGATACATGTATTGTATTTCCTATCTCTGACAGCAAATGGGTAAGCCTCGTTCAATGTGTACCTAAGAAAAGAGTGATGACTGTGGTGGTTAATGAAAATAATGATTTAATTCCTACAAGAACTATCACCGGGTGGAGAATTTGCATTGATTATAGAAAATTGAACAATGCCACTCGGAAAGACCACTTCCCCCTCCCCTTTATTGACCAAATGCTTGACAGGTTAGCTGGCCAGGAATACTACTGTTTCCTGGATGGTTATTCTGGGTATAATCAGATTGCTATAGCCCATGAGGACCAAGAGAAAACCACATTTACGTGTCCCTATGGCACATATGCGTTCAAACGAATGCCATTTGGTCTCTGTAATGCACCTGCGATTTTTCAAAGGTGCATGATGGCTATTTTTACTGACATGGTTGAAAGATGTGTGGAAGTGTTCATGGATGACTTCTCGGTGTTTGGGCACTCTTTCGATAATTGTTTAATGAACCTTGATAAAGTACTTGCCAGATGTGAAGAGACAAACCTGGTCCTAAACTGGGAAAAGTGCCATTTCATGGTACGTGAGGGTATAGTCTTGGGGCATAAAGTGTCCAATAATGGGTTGCAAGTGGATAGAGCAAAGGTGGAGGCGATTGAAAAATTGGCCCCACCAATCTCCGTAAAAGGCATTCGCAGCTTCTTGGGCCATGCAGGTTTTTATCGTCGTTTCATTAAAGATTTTTCGAAAGTTTCTTCTCCTTTGTGCAGGCTCTTAGAGAAAGATGTCCCCTTCAAGTTTGATGATGCACGTCTGAAAGCATTTGAGGCACTGAAGGGAAATCTAGTGACTGCTCCAATTATTGTTGCCCCGGATTGGGGGCATCCCTTTGAGTTGATGTGCGATGCAAGTGACATAGCATTCGGAGCTGTTTTGGGGCAGGGGAGAAAAAAAATATTCCACTCCATTTACTATGCGAGCAAGACTCTGAATTCAGCCCAAATAAATTATATAGTTACTGAAAAAGAGTTACTTGCAGTGGTGTGGGCGTTTGACAAGTTCAGATCCTATCTGGTGGGGACAAAAGTCATCGTCTACACAAATCACTCAGCTATCAGGTACTTATTTGAAAAGAAAGATGCCAAGCCAAGGCTGATTCGTTGGGTCTTACTCCTGCAAGAATTTGACTTAGAGATCCAAGATCGAAAAGGGACAGAAAATCAAGTGGCCGATCACTTGTCCCGCCTCTAAAATCGGAGCCATGTAGGTGGGGGGGGGGGGG
>ML253296.1:0-17750 GCA_005239495.1 Nicotiana undulata
TAGAAATTGGGCCGGAGCGGGAGCTGTGTGAAGACGGATCCAGAATGGAAATCTGTCGACTCCTCCACGAACCTCGAGAGAACCATCCCCTGAAAGAGTTGACAATTGTAACAATAATGAACAGCCGGTGGAATCAGATCAAATAAGGCAAATGATTGTTGAATACGTGGGACAAGCTTTGCGAGAATTTGCAAGAGGATTACCACAAGTACCTTTAGTTCCACCAACACTGCCTCTGAATAACACAATTCCAGTAGGAGATTTGCAAGTGGGGTTAACAAATTCAATCAGGAATGAAACTCTCAACACATTTCCTGAAACACGACCAGATACGACTAGTAATTCAGAATTACAAAATTTATTTTTAACCATGCAGAAACAGATGAAAGAACAAAACGATCGCATCGAGAAAATCCTTGGTGTTCCACCTATTATCAAAGGGATTGACGTCGATAGGTACTCTCAACAACCTTGGAAGCCAAGTGCAGCCCCACTACTTATACCCAAGAAGTTTAGAATGCCTGATGTCCCCAAATACGATGGAACAACTGACCCACGNCTTCTTTTGCTGAGCTTGCAAATTCGTTTATAAAAGCACATTCTGGTGCACAAAAAGTTGAAAAACGAATGGAAGATATATTCAAAATAAAGCAAGGAGACAAAGAATTGCTCCGTGAGTTTGTAGACAGGTTTCAAAGGGAAAGAATGCAACTACCAAGGGTTCCTGACAACTGGGCAGCTATGGCATTCACAAGCAACTTGAACGAGAAACGTTCAGAAGCCACGAGACGACTTAAAGAAAGTCTAAGAGAATTCCCCGCCATAACATGGAATGACGTATACAACAGGTACAGTACTAAATTAAGAATTGAAGAGGATATAATCACACGATCAAAAAATGAAGAACATCACAGAACAAGGCACCTAGAATCAGAGAAAAAGTCAGGTAAAAACAGGTATGATCCTTACTTAGGACCCTTGAGACGTGACTTACGTCCCTGGTTCGAAAATACGAAACCTTCAGGAAAAGATATGAACTCATCTTCATCTAGATCCAGGGAAGATCGAGATGAAAAATTCCAGAATATTACCCGAATTGGACACCATAACTTTAATATAAGCAGCACTGAGCTTGTCTCAATACTAAGAAGTATGGGAGACAAAGTTAAATGGCCGAAAGAAATGCGTTCCTACCCTAACAGGAGGAACCTTGATCAATGGTGTGAATTCCATAATGATCACGGCCATAGAACGGCAGACTGTAGATATTTACAAGGTGAAGTAGAACATCTATTAAAACAGGGTTATTCAACAGACTTGTTTAGTGATAAAGGTAAACAGGCATATATGCAGAACAGGTAGGAGCCACCGAAACCACCTTCCCCAAAACATACTGTTAATGTAATACATGGGGGAGAAGAAGTAAACGGGATAATCTGCCAGTTAACTTCAAAAGTCACGAACACCCACGGAAAGCGGGTTCGAAAAGAAATGAGCGAAGAACAAATATATTTTGACGACGCACACTTTGATGGATTAACACTTCCACACAATGACGCGCTGGTAATATCCTTACTCATTCATGACACTAACGTTAAAAGGGTGTTGGTTGATCCAGGCAGTTCAGTCAATATTATTTTGATGAAAGTCATAGAAGAAATGCTAGTAGAAAACACAATGATTCCAAAGGTTCGAGCCATATCTGGGTTCGACAATTCAACAGTGATAACTAAAGGTGAGATTGAACTCAACACTTACGCTGAAGGAGTCATCAAAAATGCAAAATTCCAAGTCATTAATACAGAAATGGCTTACAACGTCATCCTGGGAAGACCATGGATTCATGATATGAAAGCAATTCCATCTACTTTACATCAAGTAATAAAATTCCCTTCCAAATGGGGAATAAGGCAGATAAGGGGAGACCAGCAAACCTCGAGAAATATTAATTCGATATCTCTTAACAGTAAAAGAGATGTGGAAGAAACAACGAATTGTTATACAGAGGCTCATCAACCAACATGCATGGAACAAAAGAATAAACCAGAACATACGGACATAGATTCCAGAACAGATTTCATTCATGAATCAGAAGAAGAAGAATGTATCAAAACAACTGTTGAAGAACTCGAGGCTGTTTCCATCTCAGAACAAAAGCCTGAAAGAAAACTTTACATCGGCGTGAAATTGTTAGAAAGACTAACTCCAGAACAAAAAGGTACGTTTGTCAATTATTTAAAGACTAATGAGGATTGTTTTGCGTGGTCCCATTCAGATATGATAGGTATCCCGCCGGAAGTGATGACTCACAAGTTAAATGAAGATCCATCGTTCATACATGTTAAACAAAAGAAACGAAAACAAGGATCTTTCAAGAATCAAGTGATCGATGAAGAAATTCAGAAACTCTTAAAAATAGGTTCGATACGAGAGGTAAAGTACCTTGATTGGTTAGCTAACACCGTAGTGGTACCCAAAAAGAATGGCAAATGGCGGGTATGTGTTGATTACACTGATTTAAATAAAGCATGTCCTAAAGATTCATTTCCCTTGCCACATATAGATCAAATGATCGATGCAACCGCGGGTCATGAATTGTTAAGCTTTTTAGATGCATATTCTGGTTATAACCAAATCAAAATGGACCCCTTGGATGAAGAAAAGACTTCTTTCATTACTAACCGGGGGACTTATTGTTATAATGTTATGCCCTTTGGATTAAAAAATGCAGGTGCCACTTATCAAAGATTAGTGACAAAAATGTTCCAAGAACATCTGGGTAAAACAATGGAGGTTTACATCAATGATATGCTTGTAAAATCAATACAAGCAGCAGATCACCTACAACATCTCTCTATCACTTTTGATATTTTACGCAGGTACAATATGAAACTCAACCCAGAAAAATGTGCCTTCGGAGTACAGTCTGGTAAGTTTTTAGGGTTCATTGTGTCTAACAGAGGAATAGAGGTAAATCCAGTACAAATAAAAGCTATAGAAGAAATACCTGAAATGTTGAGAAATAAAAAAGAAGTCCAAAGATTGACAGGAAGAATAGAAACTCTAGGAAGATTTATTTCTAAGTCATCCGAAAAAAGCTTTAAGTTCTTTACAGTTCTTAAAAAGCAAAATCAGTTCGAATGGACTGAAGAATGTCAACAAGCTTTAAAAGATTTGAAGGTCTACTTATCAAAACCGCCATTGCTGCCAAATCCAAAAGAAGGAGAAAGATTATACATCTATCTGGCTGTCTCAGAAATTGCCGTAAGTGCAGTACTGGTACGAGAAGAAAAAGGTAAACAATCTTCGATTTATTACGTAAGAAAAACTTTATTAGATGCGGAGACTAGATATCCACATCTAGAAAAATTAGCTTTAGCATTAATAATGGCATCAAGAAAATTGCGTCCTTATTTTCAATGTCATCAAAATACATTTGTAACTTCATATCCTTTAAGGAATATTTTGCATAAACAAGAACTGTAAGGAAGATTAGCCAAATGGGCCATAGAATTAAGTGAACATGACATAACATATCAACCAAGAACTGCAATTAAGTCACAAATACTGGCCGACTTTATAGCTGACTTTAACAGTAACATTACTCCGGAAGTAGAAAAGGAATTGCAACTTTTTAATGGTATAAATCCAGGTCAGTGGACCCTATTTACAGATGGTTCATCTAATATAAAAGGAGCAAGATTAGGTATTGTCCTAATATCACCCACGGGTGAAAAGATATGACAAGCAATCAAATGCTACCCAATAACTAATAATGAAGCAGAATACGAGGCTGTTATTGCAGGTTTAGAATTGGCACGAGAATTGTCAATCGAACAAATCAAAATCAATAGCGATTCCCAATTGGTGGTAAATCAAGTACAAGGTAATTACATCGCTCGAGAAACTCGAATGCAACAGCACTTAGGGAAGTTACGAACGTAACCAATAAAGACAACATCATCGTCATACACCTCTTCCATTCGACAGTCGATTACAACAAAAATGAGGTATCTTTTAATAATCTAACTTGGGATTGGAGAAACGAAATTCTTAATTTTTTGCAGAACGGTGTAGGACCTGAAGAAAAAAAGGCAGCTCAAGCGCTCCGCCGCAAAGAAGCAAGATATTGTTTAGTTCCCAGCACCTTGTATCGTAAAATGTTTGGAGGACCCCTAGCTAAGTGCCTCGGACCCAACCAGACGGAGTACGTGATAAAAGAATCCATGAGGGACACTGTGGAAATCATGCAGGCGCTAGATCTTTGGTAAAAACCTTAATCAGAGCAGGATATTACTGGCCAAAAATGGACGAAGACGCGGAAAATTTCATATCAAAATGTGATAAATGTCAACGGTTCGCTAATAAAACGCATCAGCCAGCCAAACTGTTACATTCTATTATGTCATCATGGCCCTTCATGAAATGGGGAATGGACATAGTAGGACCTCTTCCTCCAGCTAAAGGTCAGGTACGNCACCATATCATCCCGTAGCTAATGGACAAGTAGAATCCACGAACAAAATCATCATCAATAATATAAGAAAAAAAAGGTTAGACAAAGACAAAGGCAATTGGCCCGACGAATTACCAGCGGTACTATGGGCATACAGGACTACATCAAAAACAGCTACGGGAAAAAGTCCTTTCGCACTTGTTTATGGCTCTGAAGCATTAATACCTGTAGAAATTGGCGAACCAAGTCTTAGAGTAACAACAACTAAGGAACAAACGAATGATGTTGAACTCCAAACCAATCTAGACCTACTCTAATCACGAAGAGATGCGGCCTTAATGCGGATGGCAGCTCAAAAACAAATCATAGAACGATACTACAACCGCAAAACTCACCTCATGTATTTCAAGATTGGGGACTTTGTACTTAAAAAGGTCTTCCAATCAACAAAGGAAGCAGGAACTGGTAAACTAAATCCTAATTGGGAAGGTCCCTATAAGATCCGAGGAATAGCAGGAAAAGGCGCGTACGAGTTAGAAGCCATGGATGGTAGGATTTTACCAACAAGTTGGAACGCCATTCACCTGAAGAAATACTATTTCTGAGCAAAAGAAATACCCACGGTCAGGTATCACATGTTAAATTTTATCTTCAAATATTTAAAGTTTTACTAACTTTTTTAGATGATATGCAAAAAGCTAACCCATCACCAAATGATGACATTAGACCTGCAAAGACGCGCGGAAAAACATAATTCCCGGTCTAGGGTTACACTTTCTGATGGATATTTTAAAGGGTTAAGCAGTCATCATCTAAAAAAGGTATATACCTTCGAGTCCGGAATGTTTTCCTTTTTCAGGGAAAGGACCACAAGGAAGGAATAATCAAGTGCTCGAGATCTCATTCTTCAACGCTCAAACACTTGGGGGACTATATAATATGGAAGGCCAAGAAGAAGCAAAGACTATCAAAAGTCAGAATGCTCGAGTCCAAAAAATCATTCACCCAACAAGTCAAGTGACACGAGAAAAAGAACTGAAGACTCCGGCACAAAAATTGCGAAAGCCTACTCTGAAAACCCTCGAACCATGTTCAGGTTAGAAGGCAAAATGATAGCTACGAAAAAGAAATGTACATCTCTTATACAAAAAAAACTGTTACATCTAAAACAGTTAGGGACAGAAGATCATCATCATTGTACTTAGCCAAAACTGTTATAATCAAAACAGTTACGAAATCTTTGTACTCAAATAGAAAACTGTTATTCAAATAAAAACAGTTACGGATGAAAGATCAAAACCCTTGTATATATTCTCAAAACTGTTATCAAATAAAACAGTTACGGATTACAATACATTTCTCTCGTACTTACAACTGTTGCAAATAAAACAGCCATAAAAAAAACCCAATACTTACGAAAACTGTTACTTATGAAAAACAGTTACTTCCTTGTATTAACTCGAAAAAACTGTTATATGCTTAAAACAGTTACGAAATACAAGTGATTATCAAATCTGTTGAAACAAAAACAGTTGCAACATGAGTTTTAGATGACAAACGTAACACATGTAAAANGTACTTACGAAAACTGTTACTAATGAAAAACAGTTACTTTCTTGTATTAACTCGAAAAAACTGTTATCTACTAAAAACAGTTATGAAATACAAGTGATTACCAAATCTGTTAAAACAAAACAGTTGCAACATGAGTTTTAGATGACAAACATAATACATGAAAAATGTTGTGAAAGTTCAAATAAAAACCTCTCACAAAAACATTCTTAAACATGTGAAAAATCCCTATCACTCTATTGCATTATCAATGAAGTTGAGACGTCTTCTTCATTAAAACATTAAAAGGGCCCTAATTCATAAACAAAGCCTTTTATAAACAGAGGCTAAAAAGCTTATACTACACCCATCATAAAGGGGTTCAAAGTAAAGCACGCAAAGCTAAGAGGTACGAACAAAAACCTCACGAAAGCAAAAGCAATAGATTTGAGTAAAAGATTTAAGGCTCAAAATTCACAAAAGTCTCAAAAGAAAGCAGTGCATTTATACAAAAACGGCTAAATAAACTAAGTACTAAACTAAGTACTTAGCCGCGTAATATGTACATTTTTTGTAGTTGCCCCTAAGTTGTCAGTTGGGGACTTCAGAAATTTCAAACTTACTCCCGATGGAGCTAGGAGTAATTACACCAATCCAATAAAAAATAAATGACCAAAGAATATTCATTCTTGAGGAGAAGGAGGAGAGTTAGTTTCTTCTTCCGAAGAGTGATCTGCTGCATCATCAGCTAGAGAAAGGTCAAGACCTTGCTGAGTCTTATCTATGGCTTCTTTAGATTTTGCAATCTCAGCATCAAGATCAAAGCCTACTTGACTCATCTCCATCAGCGTGTCATGGCGAGCATTCATATATGCCCAACTCACTTCAACAACTGTTGACTCTTCAAGCTCATTATAATCTCTCGACCACACCTGAAGTTCAGTCTTCAAGTTTTCATTTTCAGCTTCAGCAGCTTCGAGGGCAACCTTCAAAGGTGCGACTGACTCCTCCAGATTCTGGGCCTTCGCCAAAGCTTCACGAAGATCTTCTTGGACTTGGGAAAGATTACGTACAAGCTCTCCAGAATATTTTTCTTTTTGTCCCAGTAAGTCCTTCAAGTATCGGACTTCTTATGTGGATTTTGACAGTTGTTCGGCAAAAGAAGATTCAAGAACATCTTTATCTTTATTAGCTTGACTGGAAGAAGCCTTCTCCACTGCTAACTCTCCTTTGACAATTTTCAGCTGCTCCTTTAAGGTATTTCTCTCATCTTCCAAAGCTTCCATCTCTATTTGAAGACTTTCATATTGTGCTTTAAAATCATCCAGCCCACGCAACACTTGCAATTCTTTTTCATAATTAGAGATTCTCTCCATAAGATCCAAACCAATAAGGTGCGTCTGCAAAAACAGTAAAACAAATTAAAAATGTTAAACTGTTAATTGAAACAATATATGTGCAAAAGATTAAGTATATACCTTCAAAGAGTTATGCACCACTTCATTAGCCCAAGTGAGAGATGCATGGCTGTCAAGTTTGGCTCTCTCCTCAGAACCAATTAAGGGTTTGAGCCACATTTCTGGCTCACCGGTGCTAATCTTCTTAAAGAGGCTACCACCAGCTGGAACCTCAATCACGACCCTTCTCATCCCCCTAATGGAAGACCCTTCTTCTATAATAGAAGGCATGGAAGTAGGGACTGAAGGGGCAGCAGAAGAGATAGAAGGGCCGGGAGACAAAAGAGTCGCGGGCACCTCAAAAGAGACGGAAGAAGGGGAAACTGAAGAGGTAATAGGAATTGAAGAAGAAACAACAGCAGTAACCTGGGGAGCAGAAATAGCAGCAAAATGTGGGTAGATGGTAGCTAAAGGAATATCATCAGGGTTCATTTCAAACCCTTCGTGAAATAGACACTCAGCAGGAAGAAAAGAGAATTTAGTTGATAGAGACGTTAGATCTGGAGGAAGCATCTGGTCACATATCCCAAAACCTTCACGGGAAAGGAACGGACTCACTCGCCCTACTTCTAAAGATAGATAGAAAAGGTTAGGGGGTCCCAGCTGCTGAGGTGGCGTAGTGACAGGTGAGAGCAATAACAACAAAAGCAGCGGAAGATCCTGCAGTAGTATATTCGGTAGTTTGCGGTGGAATAGATTCAAGCGTCCGGGCCAGTAGATCCACATTAAATAGGCGTTGACTTAGTTGCTTTTGCAGTTTATTTTAATCCCGATGTTGATCCGACGCAACTTAACGGTGATAGTCGCAGCACCAGGAGCTTTCAAGGGAGGGGGCCAGGATCTCTAGTTCTATTCTGGAATCAAAACAAAAAATCTAACTAAATAGGCAGCGAGCCGTTCAGATGAGACCCGAAGACCAGGAAGAATAAATAAGCAAAGGGAGATGGAGATTGAGATTGGCCTCGAGAAGAAGAAGGCCTGATGTCCAACACGGAAGAAAGAGGCGCGGGAGTAGACTCGTCGTCCCAAATTACCCGCCTTCTTCTCAGCCGGTGCACTAAAGCACCCTCTTCTTCACCCTCATCTTCCCCTCCAGAGCGGGAATCCAGGGTTTTCCTTTTCGAAGCACTAGTCAGAATACTCTGAGCATAGGACAAGGACATCCTTGGAAGTGATGAAGTTACCCCATGGGTAGAAAACCCTATCAGAAAAAAGAAAAGAGTTAATAAAAAAAAAACTCAAGGAAGGAAAGGAGTGAGAGAAACTCTACTTACCATGGGTCTTAACAATCCACTTGTACTTTGCCGAAAAGTACTTCCAGGATCTTTCCTCGGCAGGAGCAGCAGTCAACATTCTTTCTACCCAACCACGGATGTCGGAGACTTTCTCGACAACATTCATAGTTGCTGCAAATAAGAAGAAAACATATACGGTGTTATAAACACAAAGTAAATTTTATTACAAATAAAACAGGTGCGAATCAAAGTACTTACGTGCACGATTCCACTTCTCAGGGAAGGGAAGATTATTCTCACCCACTAAAACAGCAGTGGGAACAGTCACGTACCTAAGGTACCAACCTCTGTCTTTATCATCGCCGGGGGTTACTAGAACCCTCTTGCTCCGGGCAACCAGAGTAAAAACCCCTTGACGGAATAAAGCAGGAGAATATAAATGCAGCAGATGATGAAGTGTAAAAGGAACGGAAACCTTTGAAGCCAGAACTCTCAAACAAGAAACAACACGCCATACTAGGGGACCAACTTGTCCTAAACAAATATTAAAAAAGTGACAAATCTCTATGATCACAGGATCAACAGGAGGCTAAAATCCTAATGTGAAATGATAAGTGAAGACGTAAGAAAAACCCGTTTTAAATGGCGTAATCCTTTGAGTACTACTTGGCACAAGGACAGGAACATTAGACTCCCAAAAACACTCCCTACGAACAACGGGAATGTGACCTACAGTAATGATAGTAGCGTATTTCTCAATGCTATCCAGAGAGTGAGCTTGTTCGGTAATAGGAGAATTTACTTCTGGAAAGATTATATCCGAAGGAATGATTTCATCAACTCTGGGTTCATGAAAGTCATCCTTGCTCCTAGAAATAGAATGAGAAGATCTACCTCTCGGAGAAAACAACGACCTAGCGGAGGAAGGAGAAGAAGAACCTCTAATAGGGGTACGTCCTAGGCTCCTCAATCGGCCACCTCTTCGACTCCTAGTCGGAGTAGAAGAAGAAGCCAGAGCTTCAACGTCAATAACCTTTTCAGGTTGGCCTGAGGAAGACATATTTATAAAATCTAGGAAGAAATTCTTTCACAAAGAGAAGATTAAGTTATAGAAGTTTTTCGTGCTAAGGAAGAAAGAAAGAAGACTATTTATACTTAATGCGAACCGTCGAAACTTGGAAAGGTAATGATGGAAGGTCATAATCAAAAGTATCACTTCGGGACTAATGCAGCCGCAAAAAGCCCTAAAAGGCACCGTGTCGTTTCAGAACCAATCAGAAACGAACACGTGGAAGAAGCATTAAATGGAAGTGATGTGCGATGCATGCGCCCATAAAAAATACAAGGTTTCAAGGTAAAGCGGCGGCAAAATATTCCCGCCATAAATGAACATCCACTTACCAAGTATTATACGCTCAATACATGGCAAGTGGGGGGACTATCTGTATTGGTAAAAAATATAGCATCATACGTGTACAAATTTTGGATGACTCAGCCAACCAGGTGGACTAAGTAAAACATCACACGTGGAAACGGGATAAAGAGATACGGTCAATACAATAAATTAGCCGCGGAAAGATCATCAAAGAAGAAGAGGCGCAGTCACAACGAATCCGAGCGCAATAATGGGCCGATCCGAAGATCAGCAATCAATGTCCTGTACGTTATGTAACTCCTAAAATAACAGTTACTATTTATCATTGTAACGCCTCATAAATGCAATAATTAAGCATTAAATAGGCTATTATGACAGAAATACAAACGTTGTACTAGAAGAATATCCCTATAAAAAGGACATAGAATGTAGAAAAGGGGATCATCTGATTTTGGGAATATTAAGCTATTTTATTCTTTTGCTCTCAAAATTATTGCTACTTATTCTTTATATTACTAATTCGATTATCAATAACCCGAGTTTATCCTAAATTAAGCTTTAGTCAGGAGAATTCATTTCTTGGTTAAACAGTCGTTCCATGCCCTTCGCGGAAATTCTTGCCGGTACTGACCCTTTTGGAGATGTTTTAAGATCCACATTTGCAGTAACAAGTTGCAACCCTCGAAGTGTTTAGCTCCTATTGGAAAACGTTCTAGATCTCGGTAAATGTCTGCTATGATCATTGGGACAATGCTGAAAGTTTGCCCGTCAGTTCCCTCCATCAAAGTCTTGGTTACCATATCTAGCCTAGTGTGAATCCTTTCCTTCTTTTTTGGAAACAAGACTAACCCCAGGAAGCAAACAATGAAGACAAATACCCTCGGTGGATGTGTCCCAGAGACGTAATGGCAAATTCGTCGTGGTAGGTACAATATGATTTGCTGTGACCGTACCTTTCATATAAATACTCAAAAGGGATGTATGACTTCTTCAGACATTATAACTCAACATTCTTCTTCAGACCCATCATTTTCAAAAAACCTTTGCTTGTGCGGTTTTCAGGCACCAATAACTCAGGAGTTTCCCAGGCCAACCCAGCTAGTCCACCTATCTATTCTAGTAGTGGTGTCATTTCAATGTCCCCAAAACGAAAGACGGCTCTTTCACTATCCCAGAATAAGGTGGCAGCCTCGATCAACATGTTGTTGGGTTGTATGTCTAGGAGAGACGGTAAGTTACCTAGGTATTTCTTGACAATTTTCTTATCACTAGAGTGAAGATCCTCCCACCAATTCAAGAGCTTTGGGTGAATATTGCTAACCATGCCGAATCTAGGGACTTCGTGCCTCATATTTCTGCAAGGCAAACATAGTTAGGCCCTTACCTCCACCAGACTCGACTATTTAACATTTATGATTAGCATACAAACATTTATTTCTCCAAATAAATGCACAGAACGTGATGTCCGTTGGGATTATGAAAACCCGATGGACTTTGGACAAGGCTGTCTTAAAGGCTATTGTGCGGACAACACATTAACCTAACTAGGTTTGACTATGATGCATGTACAATATAACAAAGTAAGATTTCTATGGGGTTTTATACTGGTACCCTTGAGCGGACAACTCAAGGGGAAGGCACAGAACCGTCGACTGCACCGCTGATCGACTAGGTTTACCACAAATAAGCCTTTCCAAATTTAGGCATGATATAAAATAGGAAGGGCGCAACCACTCATCAAGCGTTGCTATATGATTTGTTTTGGCAAAAGTGGAGTATTATGTTGGGAATGATTATGCAATAAACAAGCAGCTAAAGGCATATAGTCATGTATTTGCACGTTGTGAAAGCAGTAAATACAACATTTGTAATTGAAAAAGCGATTAAAAAGGGAAACAAGGAAACGTGTCAGTTTTGCCTTAGAGAAAGGTTAAATACTTAAAGGAAATAAACAATTAATTTCACATAAGGGGAAGGGGAAGAGGTACAAATTCACAAAGCGGTTTGAAATGGTAAAAGCCTAAAAGTCTCCAGCAGAGTCGCAATGTTGTCGCGCCCCCCTTTTTAACTCTGTCTTTCAGATTAGTCAGGGTCTTGACATTATTGGGACAACTCATTTTCTTTTGGGAAAGGGATATGCAAAGGAATCGGAGATTCGCCACCTAACGAATTAAGGTGCGTTAGGGCACATACTAAGGGTCATTTATAAACACATATTTGGATAACCAAAGATAGGGTAAGGGCTTGAGATTACCCCAAGGGGAAGGTGTTAGGCACCCCTCCGAGTCCACAACTGTGGTTCCTGGACAAACAACTTTGTGAATTTAAACAAGTAGCAAATAGGTAATTGGAGTTTAGATAAATAAGGGTTTTGAAAGAATTCGCACTCTAAGCGCACATGTGAAAATACATTTGAAAAAAGATTAATGCCTAAGTACTATAAAGGTTTTGAAAGATTTACAGTTTAAACACATATGTAAAGGATATGGGGAGTCCTAGGTTATTTATCCTATAGTATCACATCAGTACAATGCCCGATAATCACTCCTCAAATAGGGGCTACACGTGGTATTAGCGCACCGGTCATCATATCCATATCTACCCTTTCCCACCCCTTAGCGGTTATTAAAGCGAGTTTTGTTTAGCGACCTCTATGCGTGCTGTTACCCGTCCCTTCTTAATGGCCGTGGAGGAGTTTAGGACCTCTACCTATAGGCAGTTCTAGACAGACCCCTAAGGTTTAAAGGATAAAATACTAAGGCGACAAGCAATAACACATAGGACTTCAGCAATTAAACAGGAAGGAGCAAATAAGAGGCTCAGGTTTACCTCCACATATAATGCAGATAAGCATCACGACTCAAACACAAATAAGGGAAGTATTATTAAACAGGATCCCTGGGCATGATATCTAGGTGAGTATCAGAACACAAGAGGTATGCAGACTTAGTTTATAACTCGGAAACAGGGGCCTAACCAGTTTGCGTACTGATTTTAAGCTTGTTAAACATTAAGCAACAAACACAAAGAGGTAGTTTCAAGTTTTAGCAGTTTTAATCACCTAAGGTTTGCCTAAGCGTGGGACACTGTACAGTAGTTAACTGAATTATTAAGGAAAAACTGTTAAAAATTGTTTTACCTAAACATGCTGTTCTAGGTGCTGCAAATTATAGGATTATTACCAGTTTGCTGAAAAAGACAGGGTGAGACTGTTTTATGCCTTTTCATGTATCAGTAGTTAAAATAGGGTTAATTGAGCGAGTACGAACAAGATCCTGAACATGCTATCTAACATACATATATAAGGCAGAGTGATTTATATGCAGAATTCCTAAAAGCAGGATTTCTAAATGCACAACATGATTGCAGAGATTCCTAGAGCAGGATTTCTAGAGGCACAGCAGGTTACGTCGTTAGACGTGGTCTCAAAATATGCATAGTTTGTGTCAATGTTGTCATTTATCCTAAAGACAGGATTTCTAAGTGATAAAGCAATAATGTCAAAAATGAGGTGCTGAAAGCAGTATATATGAAACCTAGGAGGCATGGTATCTAATGCATGATATGCTTCGCACGTATAAGTCCTAAACATGAATTATATTGCGCACAAAATAAATGTAAACCTAAGAGCATGGTTTCTACCCTTTGATATCTATAACATGCATAGCTACCCTTCCCGTTTTCACTATCCATCCCTAATATTTGTTTACAATAAATTATTACAAACCATTGTTGCATGAATTACATAAGTAGATGATAAAAATAAGAAGTTACACTATAGGGAGCCTACAAATAGGCCCAGACTTTCCAGAAATCCCAATGCCAAATGGTATCACAGCTTTTCACATAATCGGGGTGTGTCAGAGTTCCCTAAGGACCTCAAGGGATCCCGGGCAGTGCTCACACCCAGATTTCATAACCATAGTTGAGTAGGTGCAGTATGGAAGGGCCAACTCTAATGCATCAGAGTTCAGAGGGATCTCATAGGGATCCCAAAGAAGTCACACATTAGAGGGGCAAAACGTAGATGTCTAAGAGTAGAGTGAGAGTGCTTGATATAGTTTTGAAAAGATTTGAGTAGGAAAACAGTTTGAACAAGAAAGACTGGTTTGAAATGAGTTTTGCAAAAACAATAGAGGAATTTATTCAATGAAACAGTTTTGAAAAGAGTAGGGCAATCAGAACAAACAACATACCAATCTCAGGATAAAAAAACAGGCTCAACAACACACATAGAAAAAAAGAACTAAGACAAGTTCAGCAACCACAAACAAGGTAATGAGGAATTGGGGAAAAGTATAAAGCTTAGGCTAATAATCATAACTGAAGTAAGATCTAAAGGGATAACATTTCGTAATCATGCTGAGCCTAAGGGGGGGGGGGGGGGGGGGGGGGACACATGCAGAAGCATGTTGATAAGCAATAAAGTAGGCATATTAGTTTCAAGTTGAACAACAAAACCATAAGTAAAAGCAAACTTGAAACAAGAAGAATTGAAGAAACAAAAGAAACATGTTGTTTTTGAGACTTAAACTGAAATTAGGACATACCAGTATAGGAGATAGTAAACACTGAATGAAAAGCAAGAGAGTAGGATAATCAGTCTTGGCTTGCATCCGTCTGACTTAGAATAGGAGCAAGTAACCAGAGAAAGAGAAGAGAGCTTTTGTGTAAGAGAGAGTTTTGGAACAATGTCTTCGTCTGTTTGTGCTAATGAAAGAGCAAGGTACTTATAATTCAAAAACATGTAGCAAAATACGGTAAAAATCAGAGTTTAACAGGGATTATGGAAACATGCATCAATTAGAATCAAATCAATACAAGGACTTCCTTTAATTAAGGAGTCCAACTCAAACGGTAATAGACAGGTGACAAAATAAGGAAAGAGAATCGTATGAGGCTGAGTATAACCAATAAGGAAACAACATAGGTATAATACAAGTATATCACACGTAATAGAGACTAGGTTCATCATGCTTTAATTAAAGAAAATGCTTAAAATCAGCTAACAACATAATTGACCATAGAATAAGGTCAGAAAATATTTCACAAGTTAAAATCAGTATAGAATATTACAAAAATCAGTGAAGGATCAATCACAAAGATTCAGGGATTCACAAATAGCACTGATTTAGCATAATCTTATGAGAATAAGCGTGATAAACATATAATAGACAAAATCAGAACCCTAAAAAGATGAGTAGGGTAGAAATCATATAAAAATTAGGGATTCATATAGAGCATAGTCTAAATTATCAGACTAAACATGATGTAGGCAGAATAAGTGAAGAATAAGAAACATTGATGGACAAAATAGGATAAAATCAAAGAAAATCAGAACTAGCACAAATCTCCAGGAATAAACACATAATAGACATGAGTAATCGAAATCAGAAACCTTAACAGGCAAACATAGAGTAAAATCACAAAATCACAGAGTATTTATGAGAAAACAGTACACATAATAAAACATATTATCAGAAACAAACTCAGAACCCTAGGATTAAGAAAATTAGGGTTTTCAACAGAGTAACTCGGATAGAGGAGAAAACTTAAGAAAATATTTAAACATAGTGAGAATCACATATTAATACAAAAAATCAGAAGGAAAAGCGTTTTTTGAAAAGGGGTTAAGAACACTAGTTGAAGATGAAGAGTCGCTTTAGGAAAATCGGAAAAATTTAAGGAAAACAAAAAAATAAATCATAATATGCCTAGATCTATTACAAATATAAGAAAATCATGGGCTAATAGTTAGGGTTTCATAGAGATAACCCAAAGAGAAGGAGAATAAGCTAAAAATCATAGGTTTAAGCCAAAAATAATAGGATCTTACTCGGACGGCCATGAACGGCCGGAGAATGGCATGAGAACCATGGGAGGTGAGTGAATCTCCTTCTGGTTCCTCTGAGGGCCTCAAGGCAGTGATACCCGGCGTAGGAAGAAGAACCATGGGGCTGGGAGGGTGGTGAGACCACCATAAAGACCGGCAAGTCGACGGCCAGTGAGAACCAGGTAGGTTTTAGCGGAGAGCATTTGAGAGGAGAGTGAATGGCGGAGGAGATAGAGCGAAATGAGAGGGAAGGGGGAGTTCATTAGGTTAAATTAGGAAAGGGGGGGTCTGGACCGTTGATCAATTTTGATCAACGACCAGGATTAAACACAGATTGGGTCGGGTAGGATTTAGGTGTTGGGCTTGTGGTCTTTGGGCCCTTTTAATTGGGTTGGGGTAAGATTAATTAGGCATGCTTTTATGAGAGTACATTTGATGCATGAGTAGATACAACATTAATTTGAAGATAATAACACAATGTAAGGAATAAAACAGTTAATTCGAGATAACACTATTAAAAATCACCATGTATGCACTTTACAAAAAAGAGTTAATATTAGACTTCAATAAATAAGAACATATGATATTCTCGAAACAAAACATTCAAAACTAAAAAAGAAACCCATTAATTAACATAATAGACTTTAAGAAATAGAAGGAACCAAAACAAATTTGATTAAATCCTAGCAATAAAAAGTAATTACCATCTAATTTACAAATTTGTTTTCGCTTTCCCTCATACTAAGAGAAACATGTACTCATCCAAAATCCCAAGTATGTAGCTTGAACCTGTAAAATATATAGGCGATGTGAGTTATTAATCATCTGTAACACCAACAATATTCTTAACTACTTTATTTTGTACTACTACTCATTTTTTGACAAAGACAATAATTTTTTTTATAAATTTACTCTGCTCAATAGCTCTTATTGTCGCACAATCATTTTATCGGTACCACAATTACAATTCTCTTTTGTATCCAATAAAAATATTCACGAATTTACTATCTTATAGAATAAAAAGGATAAAACCTTTTTCAGTAATTGGTTTCCTCGTTCTAAACCAGAATATTCAATTAGTGATCATGTACTATGCTTCTTTAGCAAATTTAAGTTAAATACACCTAATAATATTATAACGTATTAGTATTTTCTTTGATTGTTATTTTCTTAGATTAGCACATTATATCTTAAGCCTCTCCACAAACTGTCAATGCCTGTGATGACCCAAAAGGTCATCTTATGTAATTTAAGCTATACCTGTGTTCCGAGGCTCCGAGAGCCTCCGTTAGTCTCACCTCGTTATGCGTGCGCAGCCCGGGCGTGTAGCCGGGAAGCTATTATGTGAAAATTTGATGAAAATGAGTTTTGATAATTAATAGATGAATATAGTTGACTTTGGTCAACATTTCTGGTAAACGGACCCGGACCCGTGATTCGACGGTCCCGGAGGGTCCGTAGGAAAATATGGGACTTGGGCATATGCTCGGAATCGAATTCCGAGGTCCCACGCCCGAGAAATGAATTTTTAAAAGAAATTGTTTTTTGAAAATAATAAAGGAATATGAAAGTGAATAATTATGTGAAAACCGTGTTACCGGGCCCGTATTATGGTTCCGGAGCCCGGAACAGGTTTATTATATATTATTTGTCTTATTTGTAAAATTTGGTGTAAAACGGACGTGAATTGAGTTGTTTCGGATCATAATGAGGTTTTGAGGTTTTAAAAGAACTTGAAAGGTGGCATGGAAAGTGATGTGATGTTCCCGAGGTCCGAGTGAGATTCCGAGACCGGGAATAATTCCGTGGTGTCATTTATAACGTATCTGCAAAGTTTGAAGTC
>ML253297.1:0-24425 GCA_005239495.1 Nicotiana undulata
ATTGTTCTCTGTGGGATTCGACCCCAACCTTGTTGGGTTACTATATTTGACAACTATCGCTTATACTCTTTTAAGGCGCCAAAATTTGATACGCTCAATTTACTCGTTCGGCGCATTGAAGTGAATTCTAAAATTTCTTAAGTTCTTAAGTTGATTCAATTTGGTTTTGGGGTTGAATTTTGAGTTTCGTTATTGATTTTCATGTTCCGGAAGTTCGAGCGAGTCCTTATCACGAATACAGACTTGTTGGTGTCTTTGAACGGGGTCCCGAGGGGCTCGGGTGAGTTTCGGACCCCTCGGAGTTAATTCCAAAACACCATAATTTTTCTGTCAAGTTTTCTTCAGTGCGTTTGCAGGTAATCAACTGCGATCGCACAAGAGGTTGGACCTGGGATGGGAAAATGACCTGTGCGATCGCACAGGTCTATCCGCGATCGCATAGGGTATGCTTTGACTGGGCCCTTTTTGTTCTCTACGATCGCAACCCTCACCCCCGCGATCGCACAAAACTGCCTGCTACTCTCTGCGATCGCCAGCCTTCAGCTGCGATCGCACTATGCTTCTTGAGGGCCCTGGGCAATTGCCCTGTGCGAACGCACTGGCCCAGCTGCGATTGTATAGTATAAGCAGCTGGGCAGTGTATTTTAATACGGGACCCAACCCATTTTTCCTCCATTGTCATCTTCCACCTCAAGGTTTTGAGGGCATTTCAAGAGGGTGTTCCACCATTGTCATAAAGGTAAGTTAATTCCTTAGTTTTCATGATTTTAACATCAATTCCTATAGAAATTTAGGGATTTTGGAAATTTATGAATTACTCATTTTGCCATGAATTCTAGCAAGGACTTGCATAATTATGATCCTTAGACTCCGGGTAATTGATTCCAAGAATTTTCGAAATCCGAACGTGTGGGCCCGGGGTAAAAATTCCAAAAACCTTTAGAATGCTTAATTTTAGGATTTCTGGTTAATTCTCCTTCTTGGAACTGAAAGTGAGTCAATTTTACCATGTTTGGCTAGTTGTGAGCCGTCAAGAGTAGATTTAGGGGATTCAGGCGCATCCTTGATCCGAGGGGTGATATCGTCACAAGGTGAGTCTCCTTTCTAACCTTGTAAGAGAGAACTGTCCCTATAGGTATTCTAAGTGTTGTATGTAATCTTTTTGGGGGCTACATGCGTACCACGTGATGAGAGTCCGTACGTAGCGACTACATGTGTTATGACCGGATAGTTTAGGACCACATCATGCCTTGTATTCTGCCTTGAAATGACTTTTATGTTATAAATTTTTGCTTTATATATCATTGTTATCCCTGAGTATTTCATTGATAAAATATTTGGAAAGATTTGATAAGTGAAGTAGACTTGATGTTTTGTGTGCGCATGTTGTCGCTTTGCCATTTACATCCCGCGAGCGATATGTAAATCTTCCTTCACTCTTAGGGGAGCGGGTCGTACGCCACGGCGGATCTTATAGTGCACTCTTGGTACGGGCCGGTTGATCCCCGGCAGTGCACCGTGATTTAATTAAGAATGCATTCTTGGTACGGGCCGGTCGATCCCCGACAGTGCATAGCTATTATTTACTATGATATGATATGATTACATTGATAGACGCACTCTTGGTACATGCCGATCGATCCCCGACAGTGCGTAGGCATGATTATTGGTAGGCATGCACTCTTGGTACGGGCCGGTCGATCCCCGGCAGTGCATAGTTGTTCTTCCTTATGACTCCAGCCTGTTGTCTTATCTTTGTGTGCACATGAGTATTTGGTGTTGTTTCCTGATTTATGATTTAAGGCAGTATTGGGAATAAGAGAAAGTGGAAATTGTCATTTGCTTTCAGTACTTACCTGAAAACCTTTTGTTTACTTCATTGTGATATATTGCTTACATGTCTACTGTTTTCCTTCTATTCTGCTTTATGTTAACTGTTGGAACTTAGTGAGTATTGAGTCGACCTCTCGTAACTACTTCTTCGAGATTATATGGGATACTCACTGGGTACATATTTATTTATGTACTCATGCTGCACTTTCTTTTCTTTTCTGTACTTGACTGTACAGGTCCAGAGGCTGGTACGTCTGATTATCAGGCTGGTGCTAGATATTGATAGTGTGGTCATACTTCACGGTGAGTTGCTTTCCCGACGACTTCCTAGAAGCACCCTTGAGTTTGTTTTGTTATATTCTTTGTCTATTTCATTCCGACTGAGACTATGTGTATATTGTAGTCATTGTATATTTAGTAGTCGCCCGTGACACTAGTTCCTGGCACACACGCAGTTTGTATTTTGGGTTTGGGATGTATATCTATATATGTGCTTCGGTATGGTCCTATGCCTTCATATTTTTGTGGTGTTTATGTCATATCATGCTAGAATTATGTTAATTGTTTAAAATTGGTAACTTCCAACATGTTTAGATCAGACGGGCAAGGGGATATCATCTAGTGTTTTCTATATTGGCTTGCCTAACCCCGTTGTTGGGCGTCATCGCGACCCGAATTAGGATTTGGGTCGTGACAACGTGGTATCAGAACTTTAGGTTCACGTAGTCTCACGAGTCACGGGCAAACCCAGTAGAGTCTTGCGGATCGGTACAGAGACGTCTGTACTTATCTTCAGGAGGCTATAGGGTGTTAACAAACTCCTCATTGTTCAGATCATATCGTGCAATCTATGATGTACTCAAATTGATCTTCTACTCTCTCAAAGATGGTGAGGACGCGTGCTTCTCATGTTCCTGACCCAGAGGAGGTCGCTATCCCCGCCGCTCGAGGCCGTGGTAGGGGTAGGGTTAAGGCCCATGTTCGAGGTAGGGGACGAGGGCGTCCTAGAGCTGTACCAGTTGCACCGCTTGAGGATTCTATTATCTAGGAGCAGGATGAGTTGCCTCCAGTTGCTCCTACTCCAGCGGATTTTATGACGGCACCAGGCTTCCAGGAGGTCATGGGCTGCATGTTGAGATTTCTGGACACTATGTCCCAGGCAGTCGTACTTCCAGCAGACCTTGCTACTTCCTAGGCGGGAGGGGGAGTTCATACCCCTACCGCTCAGGCAACCGGACATGCAGCATCACATCACACTCCGGGTACACCGCCCGTGGGTGGAGTTCAGCCTATCGTAGCACAGCCAGATCTCAGGCCAATCGCAGAGGGTGACCAGCAGAAGATGCTTGATAGATGGACCCGACTTTGCCCTCCAGTCTTCGGGGGTGAGGATGCCCAGGATTTCATCGACAGGTGCAGGGACAGACTGCACAATATGAGGATATTAGAGTCACATGGGGTGGACTTCACCACCTTTCAGCTTGAGGGCAGAACTCGCCGCTGGTGGCAGTCATATGTTCTTAGCAGGTCAACGGATTCTCCTTCTGTCACTTGGAGTCAGTTCACTCAGCTATTCTTGGATAGATACATCCCACCGTCCGAGAGAGAGGAGCTTCGGGGTCAATTTGAGAGGTTAGAGCAGGGGCAGATGTCTGTGACGGACTATGAGGCGAGGTTTTCAGAGTTATCTCGCCATGCTCTTATGATATTGTCCACTGATGGCGAGAGGGTGCGGCAATTCGTGGCAGGTTTACATCCGGGTATCAGGACCTCCATGGCCAGAGAGGTAGAGATGGGTACCCCATACCAGCTTGTAGTCGAGATAGCTCGACGGATTGAGGGTTACCGTACGAGGAGGAGGGAGCAGGGTCATCCAGGTCAGCAGTGTCAGTAGGGCAAGAGGGCCAGGTTCACAGGTGACTTCAGGGGTGCTCCAGCTAGGGGCAGAGGTCAGTTTAGAGGCGGCCAGTCCAGTAGGCCTTCATATTCAGCACCTCCACTACCTCCCAGGGGTATTTCAGCGAGGCCTCTGTTTAGTGCCATGCCAGAGCGCTCTTACCATCCACCAGCCATCCAGGGTGCACCCAGTGGTTACTCCAGCCGTCAGAGATCCTCCTGTTCCTATTTCAGTGCCTTGTCAGATGATTCTTACCGCCCTCGAGCTATTCAGGGTTCTTCTTCTTCGGGAGAGCTGGACCATATGATCAGGCAGTGTCCCAGGTATCAGGGCAAGGCCGTGCAACAGAGTCACTAGCCTATGATTTCAGTACCAGCAGTTCGACCACCTAGGAGTGGGGGTCAGGTTGGCAAGGGTCGTCCTAGAGGGGGAGGCCAGTCAGGAAGGGGTCATTCAACTCCAACTCGCCCTAGGGGAACTCAGTCTTCAGGTTCTGCAGCCAGATTCTATGCTATTCCACCCACATCAGACGGAGTTGCCTCAGTCGCCGTGATTACAGGTATTATTTTAGTCTGTGGTAGGGAGGCTTCAGTGTTATTTGATCCAGGGTCTACGTATTCATAGATCTCAGCATTGTTTGCTCATTTTCTGGATGTTCCTCGTGAGACCTTGGGTTCTCCTTTGTATGTGTCCACTCTTGTGGGCGATTCTGTGGTGGTAGACCGGGTCTACCGATCTTGTGTGATTACCTTTTGTGGACTCGAGACTAGAGCCGACATGTTATTGCTTGATATGGTTGATTTCGAGGTTATTTTAGGCATGGATTGGCTATCTACCTATCATACCGTGTTGGATTGCCATCCTATGACAGTTACGTTAGCCATGCCTGATTCCCCGAGGTTAGAATGGATGGGTTCTTCAGTTAGTGCATTCAGCCCGGTCATTTACTATATGAAGGCTCGACACATGGTTGGGAATGGTTGCTTAGCTTATCTTGCTTTTGTGCGGGACACCACTGTCGAGTCTCCTACCATTAATTCAGTGCCTGTTGTTCGAGAATTTTCGGATGTGTTCCCTTCAGACCTTCCAGGCATGCCTCCAGATCGAGATATAGACTTCTGTATTGATTTGGCTCCAGATACTCACCTTATTTCCATTCCCCTTTATCGTATGGCTCCTAAGGAGCTAAAGGAGTTGAAAGAGCAACTTGAGGAGTTTTTGGCCAAGGGGTTCATCAGGCCGAGTGTGTCGCCGTGGGGTGCTCCGGTCTTATTTGTGAAGAAGAAGGATGGGTCTATGGGGATGTGCATTGACTATCGTCAGCTAAATAAGGTGACCATCAAGAATAAGTATCCTCTGCCGCGCATTGATGATTTTTTTGACCAGTTGCAGGGTGCTCGTGTGTTTTCTAAGATTGATCTGAGATCGGGTTATCACCAGTTGAAGATTCGGGCTTCTGATGTTCCAAAGACCTCATTTCACACCAGATATGGCTTTTGTGAGTTCTTAGTGATGTCCTTTGGCTTGACCAATGCCCCAACATCATTTATGGGCTTGATGAATAGGGTGTTCAGGTCATTTATCGACTCCTTCGTTATTGTTTTCATTGACGATATACTGATCTACTCACGGAGCCTTGGTGAGCACGAGCAGCATTTGAGAGTCGTGCTTCATACCTTGCGAGAGCAGAAGCTATATGCTAAGTTCTCCAAGTGCGAGTTCTGGTTAGAGTCTGTGGCATTTTTGGGGCACGTGGTGTCCGGTGAGGGTATCAAGGTTGATCCACAGAAGATTGAGGCAGTTCAGAGTTGGCCGCGTCCTACTTCAGCTTCAGAGATCAGGAGTTTTCTGGGTTTAGCAGGCTATTACCGTCGATTCGTGGAGGGATTCTCCTCTATTGCAGCTCCACTGACTCGGTTAACTCAGAAGAATGCCCCGTTTCGATGGTTAGATGATTGTGAGGCGAGCTTTCAGAAGCTCAAGGCAGCATTGACTTCAGCACAAGTTCTATCATTGCCTTCCGAGTCAGGGATGTATACGGTATATTGCGACGCTTCACGCGTCAGGTTGGGATGTGTGTTGATAGAGGATGGCAGGGTTATTACTTATGCTTCACGGCAGCTGAAGGTTCATGAGAAGAATTATACTGTACACGACTTAGAGTTGGCGGCGATTGTTCATGCTTTGAAGATTTGGCGGCACTACTTGTATGGTGTATCATGTGAGGTCTACACTGATCACCGCAGTTTGCAGTACTTGCTTAAGCAGAGGGACCTTAATTTGAGGCAGCGGAGGTGGCTTGAGTTGTTAAAGGACTATGATCTTACTATTTTGTACAACCCAGGCAAGGCGAATGTAGTAGCGGATGCTTTGAGCAGGAGAGCAACGAGTATGGGTAGTTTGGCCTACATTATAGCGAGGAGAGACCTTTAGCCCTGGACATTCAGTCCTTGGCCAATCGCTTGGTGAGATTGGACCTTTCAGAGCCTCGTCAAGTTCTAGATAATGTGGTTGCTCAGTCTTCATTGTTGGGTGAGATTAAGGCTCGACAGTTTGATGATCCATGTCTGGCAGAGCTTTGGGATATGGTGGTCCAGGGTAAGGCCAAGGAGGTTACCTTGGGCGAGGATGGTGTTTTGAGACTTCAGGGCCGATTGTGTGTTCCAAATACTGATGGCCTGAGGGAGAGGATTCTAGCAGAGGCGCACAGTTCTCGGTATTCTATTCATCTAGGAGCGACGAAGATGTATCATGATTTGAAGCAGCATTACTGGTGGAGGCGGATGAAGAAGGACATTGTTCAGTATGTGGCTAGGTGTCTTAATTGTCAGCAGGTTAAGTACGAGCACCAGAGGCCAGGGGGCTTGTTTCAGTAGATGCCCATTCCTCAGTGGAAATGGGAGCGCATCACCATGGACTTCGTGGTTGGGTTGCCTCGGACTTTGCGGAAAGTTGACGCGGTTTGGGTCATTGTTGATAGATTGACCAAATCGGCGCATTTCATTCCTGTGGCTACTATTTATACGACAGAGAGGCTGGCTCAGATTTACATTCAAGAGATCGTCCGATTGCATGGTGTGCCGACGTCTATTATATCAGATCAAGGTCCTCAGTTCACTTCCCACTTCTGGAGAGCTTTGCACAGCAGATGGGTACTCAAATAGACCTCAGTTCAGCTTTTCTCCCTCAGACTGATGGCCAATCAGAGCGTACAGTTCAGATTTTGGAGGATATGCTCAGGGCTTGTGTGATTGACTTTGGAGGTCGGTGGGACAAGTTCCTATCGTTGGCGGAGCTTGCATACAATAATAGTTATCAGGCCAGCATCGAGATGGCTCCATTTGATGATTTATATGGTCGGCGATGTCGTTCTCCTATCGGGTGGTTTGAGTTTGGCGAGGCCAAGTTATATGGCACAGATTTGGTGAGAGATGCCTTGGATAAGGTGAAGGTTATTCAGGAGAGGCTCCGCGCAGCTTAGTCTAGATAGAAAAGCTACGCAGATCAGCGGGCACGTGATATAGCATTTATGGATAGAGATAAGGTTTTGTTGAAGGTTTCTCCGATGAAGGGCGTCATGAGATTTGGGAAGAAGGGCAAGCTGAGTCCCAGAGTTTATAGGCCCTTTCGAGGGGTTGAGGCGGATCGGAGAGGTTGCCTATGAGCTTGCTTTACCTCCAGCCTTATCTGGAGTTCATCCAGTTTTTCACGTATCCATGCTTCAGAGGTATCACGCCGACTTCTCGCATGTGGTTTATTACAACACCATTCAGTTAGATGAGAAGTTAAGCTCATCTTAGAGGGGGAGATTGTGATGACCCAAAAGGTCATCTTATGTAAATTTAATTATGACTGTGTTCCGAGGCCCTGAAAGCCTCCATCAATTTCACCTCGATATGCGTGCGTATCCCGGGCGCATAGCCGGGAAGCCTTTATGTGGAAACTTGATAAAGAGTTGAATTTATGATAATTAATTGAATAAAGTTGACTTTGGTCAACATTTTTGGTAAACAGACCCGGATTCGTGATCTGACGGTCCGAAAGGTCCTTAGAAATATATGGGACTTGGGCCTATGCCCGGAATCGAATTCCGAGGACCCAAGTCCGAGAAATGAATTTTTTTTAAAAATTGTTTTCTGAAAATAATAAAGGCTTATGAAAATGAACCTTGATGTGAAACTTGTGCTGCCGGGCCCGTATTATGGGTCCGGAGCCCGGAACAGGTTCAATATGTGTTATTTAAGTTATCTGTGAAATTTGGTAAGAAACGAACTTGATTTGACGGGTTTCAGATAGAAATGGGAAATTTAGAGTTAGTGAAGTTTTGAGGATTTTCATAGAACTTGAAATTTGGTTTGGAATGTGATTTTATGCTACCGAGGTCCGAATGCTATTACGAGATTGGGAATAGTTCTATTATGTCATTTATGACTTGTCTGCAAAATTTTAAGTCATTCCGAGTAGTATAGACCCGTTCTGCGCATTGAAGTGAATTCTAGAATTTCTTAAGTTGATTCAATTTGGTTTTGGGGTTGAATTTTGAGTTTCGTTGTTGTTTTTCATGTTCCGGAAGTTTGAGCGAGTCCGTATCATGAATACAGATATCTTGGTGTCTTTGAACGGGGTCCCGAGGTGCTCGGGTGAGTTTCGGACCCCTCGTAGTTAATTCCAAAACACCAGATTTTTTCTGTATAGTTTTCTTCAGTGCGTTTGCAGGCAATCAGCTGCGACGCACAAGAGGTTGGGCCTTGGGTGGGAAAATGTCTTGTGCGATCGCACAGGGTATGCTTTGACTGGGCCCTTTTTGTTCTCCGCAATCGCAGCCCTCACCCCCGCGATCGCACAAAGCAGCCTACCTCCCCCCTGCCTGCTACTCTCTGCGATCGCCAGCCTTCAGCTGTGATCGCACTATGCTTCTTGAGGGCCCTGGGCAATTGCCCTGTGCGAACGCACTGGCCCAGCTGCGATCGCATAGTACAAGAAGCTGGGCAATGTATTTTAATACGGGACCCAGCCCATTTTTCCTCAATTGTCATCTTCCTCCTCAAGGTTTTGAGAGCATTTCAAGAAGGTGTTCCACCATTGTCATCAAGGTAAGTTAATTCCTTAGTTTTCATGATTTTAACATCAATTCTTAATGAAATTCCCTTCTAATTATCCTAAGAATTCATAGAAATTGATAGAAGTTTAGGGATTTTGGGAAATTATGAATTACTCATTTTTGCCATGAATTCTAGCAAGGACTTGCATAATTATGATCCTTAGACTCCGGGTAATTGATTCCTTCAAGAATTTTCGAAATCCGAACGTGTGGGCCCGGGGTCGAAAATCCAAAAACCTTCAAGAATGCTTAATTTTTGGATTTCTAGTTAATTCTCCTTCTTGGAACTGAAATTGAATCAAATATACCATGTTTGGCTAGTTGTGAGCCGTCGAGAGTAGATTTCGCGGATTCGGGCGCATCCTTGATACGAGGGGTAATATTGTCACGAGGGTGAGTCTCCTTTCTAACCTTGTAAGAGGGAACTATCCCCATAGGTATTATATGTGTTGTATGTAATCCTTTTGGGGGCTACGTGCGTACCACGTGACGAGAGTCTGTACGTAGCGACTACATGTGTTATGCCCGGGTAGTTTAGGACCACAGCATGCCTTGTATTCTGACTTGAAATGACTTTTATGTTATAAATTCTTGCTTGATATATCATTGTTATCCCTGGGTATTTCATTGATAAAATATTTGGAAAGATTTTATAAGTGAAATAGACTTGATGTTTTGTGTGCGCATGTTGTCGCTTTTCCATTTACATCATGCGAGCGATATGTAAATCTTCCTTCACTTTTAGGGGAGCGGGCTGTACGCCACGGCGGATCTTATAGTGCACTCTTGGTACGGGCCGGTCGATCCCCGGCAGTGCATGGACGAAGTTACACTATGATATGATTACATTAATAGACACACTCTTGGTACGGGCCGGTCGATCCCCGGCAGTGCATGGACGAAGTTACACTATGATATGATTACATTAATAGACACACTCTTGGTACGGGCCGGTCGATCCCCGGCAGTGCATAGGCAGGATTATTGTTAAGCATGCACTCTTCGTACGGGCCGGTCGATCCCCCACAGTGCATAGCTATTCTTCACTATGATATGATATGATTACATTGATAGATGCACTCTTGGTATGGGCCGGTCGATCCCCGGCAGTGCATAGGCATGATTATTGGTAGGCATGCACTCTTGGTACGGACCGGTCGATCCCCAGCAGTGCATAGTTGTTCTTCCTTATGACTCCAGCATGTTGTCTTATCCTTGTGTGCGCATGACTATTTGGTGTTGTTTCCTGATTTATGATTTAAGGCAGTATTGGGAAGAAGAGAAAGTGGAAATTGTCATTTGCTTTCAGTACTTACCTGAAAACCTTGTGTTTACTTCATTGTGATATATTGCTTACATGTCTACTGTTTTCCTTATATTCTGCTTTATGTTAACTGTTGGACCTTAGTGAGTATCGAGTCGACCTCTCGTCACTACTTCTTCGAGATTAGACGGGATACTCACTGGGTACATATTCATTTATGTACTCATGTTGCACTTTCTTTTTTGTACTTGACTGTACAGGTCTGGAGGCTGGTACGTCTGATTATCTGGCCGGTGCTAGATATCGATAGTGTGGTCATACTTCACGATGAGCTACTTTCCCGGCGACTTCCTAGCAGCACCCTAGAGTTTCTTTTGTTATATTCTCTATTTATTTCATTCAGATTGAGACTCTGTGTATATTGTAGTCATTGTATATTCAGTAGTCACCCGTGACACTCGTGACACTAGTTCCTTGCACACACGCAGTTTGTATTTTGGGTTTGGGTTGTGTATCTATATATGTGCTTCGGTTTGGACCTATGCCTTCATATATTATGGTGTTTATGTCGTATCATGCTAGCATTATGTTAATTGTTTAAAATTGGTAATTTCCGACATGTTAGATGCAACAAGCAAGGGGATATCATGTAGTGTTTTCTATATTGGCTTGCCTAACCCCGTTGTTGGGTGCCATCGTGACCTGAATTAGGATTTGGGTCGTGACACTAGTTTAAGATAAATTCATAAACGTCCTAATTGCTTAAAACTAAGACGCTCTTTCAAAAGTAGAAAAAAAAGAATAATCAAACATCGCATAAAATAGGCATTATAAAACCGTCACGACCATAGTCCTGACTACGTAATCCACACTCGGGTGTGACAACTCATGTCCCCGTCTTCAAACTTCAAATTATAATAAAATCACGTGTTGTAATTACGGGTGCATTTCATGTGGCGTAATTGTAACATGTACAAAATCATAACGAGTGCACGTTCTCTTGACTTGGTTTCAAGATAAATTCATACTTATCAAAAGCAGCTAAATTTCAAAGAGTTTAAATATGCAATAGGCTAAAACACGTGAATAATCAGAAAATTTAGGCCAAATAATAATAGTTAAGTGACTGTGCTAGAACCACAGAACTCGGGAATGCCTAAGACCTTCTCCCTGGTTAACAGAATTCCTTACTCGGATTTCTGGTCGCAGACAAATCAAAACAGAGTCAAACTTCCTCTGTTTGAGATTTTCAAAACAAAATGGTGTCTCGGAGCATCGTCAAAAATCCGGGTGGCGACTCTAAAATAATAAATAAATCCCAAATCCGAATAATGTCACTTTAATTGGAAAAACTCTCTTGTTACCATTTATTAATCCGGGGGTAGTGAAAAAGGAGGTGTTACAGGGCATAGGTATATCAGTGATATGAATGGGAAGCATGAACGTGAAAGTGTTCGATGGGTCCCAAAAGAGCCATTATTGGAGAAATTAACATGGATCTGAAGATGGGCCCGACTTGGTTTAATGTCGAGTTCTAGGTTTTGGACATCTATGCCACCTATAACTTGTTTTTAGGATGGCCATAGATACACACGGTTGGGGCAGTTTCTTCTGCTTGTTCTTGTTTATGACTCTACTAGGCTCTCATGTTTAAAGATCTTAAGTCTAAAGTACTTTCAAGCTAATTTCGGATCATTTTTTACTTTGAAACATGTTTAAAATAGTTTACAATCATATGATGGTCAATCCTGGCACTTTAACTTTGTAGTCTGAAAATACAAGCATGAACCTACCTTATGTATGCCTTGGGAACTTGTCAATATTTCATGTGATCTTGTCTATACGCTTTGATAAGAACTGTTGTTAGTTGTATCTTTAAGAATTAAGTGTGTAGAGTTCAAAGTTATTTGATTAATTCAATGTGTAATTGGTCACTTGTTTGGTTAAGTTTGACATCCAGTTGAGTAATTAAGTCATCCATTTGCGCCTGGTGTTGAGCCTTGAATTCAGGTCAGTTGGTTGCTCGAAGAAATAAGGCTATTAAAGGCCCAGAAACATCACTAGGTTGTTTTTGTATTGTGCATGTAACTGTTTATTGGGCATGTATTTGTTTCAATCTGTAATTTGGTATAGTTGCTTGTAGTCTTCCTATAATAACTTGTAATAACAAACAATAGGGTATTAGTAAGAATAGGGGGTTGGGATACTTTATTTCTTGCCTGAACGGGTAGAAAACATGCCTATAAAAATTTAACTGTCTTGTTTTCTTTTGCAATTATCTCTACAACGTGCCGATTAACACATTTATTCACTTAGAAAACATGTCTTAGGGATGATATGATGTCTCAACTTGGTACGTTAGAGAACATGCTTATAGGATCTGAATTATACTTGTTGCACCTAGATATTATGCCTATAGGAGGTCAATATAAATAACTGAAACTGCATGCTTGGGTATTTCTATCAATTATGTGACTCACTTTAACGACTCGATCGGTTGTTTTATGTAATTGCACCCTGTTACCCCTTTTTATTCTTCAGACATGTGTGTTTATGACTTTATAACTTGTGGTGTTAATTAGTGTCTTTCGAGGAAGCTTTCGGGTTAATTTAGACCCTTTGATTCTTGACTTACAAGTTTAAATCAGAAATGTTGAACAAAATTTGAATTTTACAAAAATAACCCTGGGAATGTGTTTTGATGGCTTTGATAGCTTCGTATTGTGATTTTGAACTTGGGAACATTCCCAAAATTGATTTTGGAAGTCTGTAGATTTATGTTGTTTTTTCAAAGTTTGGCAATTTGAAGTTTAAAAGTTTAACTGTAGATTGACTTATAGATATCGAGCTCAGAAATTTATTTTAGGATTGGTATAGGTCCTTTATGTTCTTTAGAAATTGACCGCAAAAGTTGATATCATTTGGAGTTGGTTTGATAGGATTCAGATATTTTGTTGTAATTTTAGAAGTTCTTAAAAATTTACTTCGAAACATATGCATTTTAGAGTTTAATTCGTAGTTTTAGATGTTACTTTTCTGTTTTGACCGTGCGAGAAAGTTTGTATGATATTTTTAGACATGTGTGGATGTTTGGTTTGGAGCTTCGAGGGCTTGGATGAATTCAAAACATGTATCGAATGGTTTTGAACTTAAAATGAAATGTTGGTGTGCTGGTGCTCTGTTATCGCAATTGCCAGCACCAACCTCGCAATTGTGAAGATGACACTAGGGGTTCAGATGTCGCAAATGCGACTTCCCCTTCGCATTTTCGAAGGCAGCATGATTTTAGCTTGGATCGCATTTGCGAACAAAATTTCGTTTTTGCGATGATGGCTAGTTCGCAATTATGAAGCCTTTTCTCATAATTGCGAGGATGCATGAGGTTGTCAGGGTTGGCAAATGCCATCACTGGTCCGCAATTGCGAGGGTTTGCGATTGCGAGGGTTCTCAAATACGAGCCGTGTGTCGCAAATACAACATCTGCAGCTAGTTAAAGGGCTGGAAAATGAGATTTTCAAAAACATTTTCTCTTTATTTAAACATTTTTTCGCAAATACAACATCTATTGCTATTGATTTCACTAGCATTGCTTGATGATATAAAGTCGATTTTGGTTATATTTGAGCCTTGTGGATGCGTATTTTAGGAAAAAGCTATTTCGGAGTGTTGAATTGGCCTAATTAAGGTAAACATCTTTCCTAACATTGTGTGGGAACTACCCCTTTAGATTTCTATTGATTGATTCATTGTGCTATGTGAAAGTCGTGTACGAAAGGTGATGAGTGGGTACGGGTTGTACGTGGTATTTACCTGATTTAGGCTACTTAGACTCTTTCGATGCTTTAATTGAATTGTAGTTTCACGTCTTAAATTCTCGTAGTCAATCTATTCGTACTTGTATTAGTCTATCCTTTCATTCCTCAAATGATTTCGTTAATAGTTGTTCTACTTTCTGATTGATAAATTGCTCCAATGCTTTAGTTGAACTTGTTGCCTATAATAATACTTCATGTTATCTCTTTCATTGTTGACTATCATTATTTGAAGTTATTGTTCGTGTCATATCTTTCATTATTGATTATCATTACTTGAAGCTATTATTCATGTTATCTCTTTCCTTGTTGATGTTACACCCCATAGTCTCGTATGTTAGAGTACGTCGTAAGTCAATTGATGTAAGCTCTTAAATGAGATCATATTTGAAAGTACATAAAGTAAGTTAATCATGTTACCTTGGAGGTTACAAATATTGAATATCATGAATAATGAGTACCAAGAGGGTAGGAATGCTTAGAAGTTAAACCAATTGAAGAAAATAAGTTTCGTCGAAAGTAGAGTAGTTTGGAATGTTATAACATGTACTTTAGGGTGATACTATAGTTTATTACATGATAAGGAGGTTATGCTATGAGTTATGTTTGTTGTATGATAGTCCTGTGCTACGTTTTGAAGTCAAGCAAGTTGTGGAACAAAAGTTGTCAAAGGTCTTCACAAATTACATTCATAATGTGCTGAAAATTAGGTCAAATGTAACTGAGATTTTCTCCCAATATTCTTTGAATTATTGGATTTTATACCAACCTAATTGAATATATATGAGTCTAGTTTCCAACTCATTAAACCGTTCATCTATACGACATAGGAGTATAGAGATATTTGCAGTTTCGCGAGACTGCGCAGACATCATAAGTGTCAAGTAGGTGGGTCACTAAAGCTTTTTGAGAAATACATTTCATGTGTTACATGAGGTCTTATTGGGACATATTATAGACCAAATTTAAGGTCTTTGAATTTAGTTTAACCGTTTGTTCATACGATATCCCGATAAATAAATATAAGCGTCGGAAGATGGGCCAATGCTAGGGTGCCAAGCTAGCACCTCTTTGACTTTTCCAAAGTTGATATATATAAGTCTTAGGTCAGCTTTCTCTTCATTTTTCAGTATAACACGACCAAAGAACACCCATAAACATAATCTTAAGCTCTCTTCTAAGGTTTCGAAGATGATTATCATCCCGTGCATGAAATCGAGAAGCAATAACATCAAAACGATCCCTACGACGTAAGTGTCATTATACCGCCTCTCTTTTTTTCTTTGTAGTTAGAGTTTTGTAAGGTACTTCATGGTTAAGAAACGTCTAATATCTGTATTTAAGCATTTAAATATCAAGGAAGGTTGATAAATGTGTTTCCTAATAGTTAGAACTCACGGGACGGTGATCGGAAGCCGTGAGTTCGAGTTATTTGACTTGTAGCGGACTGTTTTGTGGACTCTTTTGTGTTTTTGTTGGGATGCGCATTTTACTAATGTTTTGTGGAGTTTTGTAGGAGGAAGGGTTTGGAGAAACACAATATAGATTTTGGGTGGTGGGCTGGTCGTTCGTCGTAACATTTCCGGGTCGTTTGACACTACTACGGTTGTCGTTTTATGTATGAAGAGATTGCGGTGTGTTGGGCTGTTTTGTAGTATTTTGTGGTGTATATAAGGCTGGAAAATAATGTATATATGTTGTTGTTGTTGGTTTTATCTTGAAATTTGAGGAAGTAAGGATAATAGGGGAGATGATGCCCGTTTTTATACAAAACAAGATTGTTGTTCGTTGTGCGATAGTTGTACCTTTTGTAACTTAATGATAGTATTATTATCGTCGTTGTAGATTAAGGTGCGAAGAGGCCAGTTCAACTTGGTAAGTGGAAAGATTGTGATAAGGTATGATAAGGCACTTCCTTCATTCTGCATGATCTAAAGTGAAACGAACGTAAACGATACGCTATTTCATAATGAATCTACTCCTAGCAACTAAGGTTGTCCATGTTGTTCTTTCCTTACAAAGTTATTCTAAGAAATTGTGTATGATCCTTGAGTCCTAGTGAAGTTCATGTTGATGGTATGATGTCCATAATGTTAATCGAAGGTGCAACTACCTTACGTCACTCCGAATGGTTTAGAGCATGATTCCATGAGTCCAGCTGTCACGACCCAAATCTCGATTCAAGTCGCGATGGCGCCCAAAAGCGAGGTTAGGCTAGCCAATATTGAAACACTAAGTGTTACCATTCCCAGTTACGCAAATTTCATCTTTTAAATTTTTTTAAACAGATATAAACATAATAATGGTGGGTGAGGTTAAATAAAACTACAAGTGCGGAAAATCAACCAATAGGCATGTCGCATAACATATGTACAGCCAACAACCCAAAATATACACTACGTGTGTGCCAGGAACTAGTGTCACGAGTGTCACGGGAAACTACTGAATATACAATGACTAAAATTTATGCAGAGTCTCAGTCTGAATGAAATAGACAGAGAATATGACAAAAGAAGACTCCAGGGTGCTTCCAGGAAGTCGCCAAGAGGAGCAGCTCACCGTGAAGTATAGTCAATCAGTCAATACCTAGCCCCGACCTGATAATCCGAAATACAGCCTCCGGACCTGTACATTCAAGTACATAAGAAAAGAAAGTGCAACATGAGTACATATATAAATATGTACCCAGTGAGTATCCCGTCTAATTTCGAAGAAGTAGTGATGAGAGGTCGACTCGATACTCACTAAGGTCCAACAATAATAATGTAAAGCATGATGTAAGGAAAACAGTAGACATGTAATCAATACACCCCAATTGTAAAGAGAATACAGACATTCCAAATAAATATCGAAAGTAGTATCAACTTCCCTGTCTCCTTTCCCATCCACTTGTCACGTCATAAGTCAGGAATTCAGCACCAAACAGTCATGCGCACATAAGTGTAAGCAACCGGCTAGAGTCAGGAGGAAGAATAGCTATGCACTGCCGGTGATCGACCGGCCCGTACCACGAGCGCATGCTTATATTGTAATCATATCAAGAAGAGCTATGCACTGCCAGGGATCGACCGGCCCGTACCATGAGTGCATGCTTACCAAGAGTCCAGCTACGCACTGCCGGGGATCGACCGGCCCGTACCGTAAGTGCGTCTATCAATGTAATCGCACCGTATCATAATGTAACTTCATCCATGCACTGTCGGGGATCGACCGGACCGTACCATAAGGGCATTCTAAAATAAATCCCTGTGCACTGTCGGGGATCGACCGGCCCGTACTGTAAGTGCACTATAAATTCGCCGTGGCGCACGACCCGCTCCTGTAAAAGTGAAGGAAACCATATGCCGCTCGCGGAATGTAAATTACGAGGCGGCTATCATGCACACACAAATGTAAAGTTCAATTCATCACCATCCTTCCCAATTATTAAGTAAATGAAAGCTCAGGGAGACAGTAGCATATCAAGCATGAATTTAAGCATAAACTTCAATTTAAGGCAGAATACATGGAATGTTGTGGTCCTACACTACCCGGACATAACAATAGTAGTCGCTACGTACGGAATCTCGTCACAAGGTACGCACGTAGCCCCCAAATACAAACATACAACACATAGAACACCTATGGGGATAATTTCCCTCTTACAAGGTTAGAAAGGAGACTCACCTCGTGACGATATCACCCCTCGAATCAAGGATGCGCCCGATTCTCCAAAATCTACTCTCGACGGCTCACAACTAGACAAACATGGTATACTTGAATCAATTTCAGTTCCAAGAAGGAGAATTAACAAGAAATCCTAAAATTAAGCATTTTTGAAGGATTTTGGAATTTCGACCACGGGCCCACACGTTCGGATTTCGAAAATTCTTGAAGGAATCAATTACCCGAAGTCTAAGGATCATAATTATGCAAGTCCTTTCTAGAATTAATAGAAAAAATGAGTAATTCATAATTTCCCAAAAATCCCTAAATTTCTATTAATTTCTACGAATTTTAGGATAATTAGAAAGGAATTTCATTAGGAATTGATGTTAAAATCATGAAAACTAAGGAATTAACTTACCTTGATGACTATGGTGGAACACCCTCTTGAATTGCTCTCAAAACCTTGAGGAGAAAGATGACAATGGTGGAAAAATGGGCTGGGTCCCGTATTAAAATACACTGCCCAGCTGCTTGTACTATGCGATCGCAGCTGGGCCAGTGCGTTCCCACAGGGCAATTGCCTAGGGCCCTCAAGAAGCACAGTGCGATCGCAGCAGAAGGCTGGCGATCGCAGATAGTAGCAGGCAGGGGGGGTAGGCAGCTTTGTGCGATCGCGGGGGTGAGGGCTGCGATCGCGGAGAACAAAAATGGGCCCAGTCAAGACATACCCTGTGCGATCGCGGATAGACCTATGCGATCGCACAGGTCATTTTCCCACCCCAGGTCCAACCTCTTGTGCGATCGCAGCTCATTGCCTGCAAATGCACTGAAGAAAACCAGATAGAAAATTTTTGGTTTTTTGGAATTAACTCCAACGGGTCTGAAACTCACCCGAGCCCCTCGGGACCCCGTTCAAAGACACCAAGAAGTCTGTATTCATGATACGGACTCACTCGAACTTCCGGAACATGAAAAACTACAACGAAACTCAAAATTCAACCCCAAAACCAAATTGAATCAACTTAAGAACTTAAAAAATTCTAGAATTCACTTCAATGCGCCGAACGGGTCTATACTACTCAAAATGACTTCAAATTTTGCAGAAAAGTCACAAATGACATAACGGAACTATTCCCGGTCTCGGAATTGCATTCGGACCTCGGTAGCATAAAATCATATTCCAAGCCAAATTTCAAGTTCTATGAAAATTCTCAAAACTTCACTAACTCAAAATTTCCCGTTTTGATCCGAAACCCGTCAAATCAAGTCCGCTTCTTACCAAATTTCACAGATAACTTAAATAACACATATTGAACCTGTTTCGGGCTCCAGACCCATAATACGGGCCCGGCAGCACAGGTTTCACATCAAGGTTCATTTTCATAAGCCTTTATTATTTTCAGAAAACAATTTCTTTAGAAATTCATTTCTCGGAATTCGATTCCGGGCATACGCCCAAGTCCCATATTTTTCTACGGACCTTCCGGGACTGTTAGATCACGGATCCGATTGTGTTTACCAAATATGTTGACCAAAGTCAACTTTATTTAATTAATTATCACAAACTAAACTCTTAATCAAGTTTCCACATAAAGGCTTCCCGGCTACGCGCTCGGGCTGCGCACGCAAATCGAGGTGAGATTGACGAAGGCTTTCGGATCCTCGAAATACAGTCCTGATTAAATTTACATAAGATGATCTTTTGGGTCATCACAATCTCCCCCTCTAAAACAAACGTTCGTCCTTGAACGGACGTAGCATCGTACCTGAAGTGCTGAATAGCTGTGGATACCTTCTCCGCATGTCCTCCTCGGACTCCCAGGTCGCCTCATCGATTGGTTGGCCCCTCCACTGTACCTTAACCGCAGAAATTGTCTTGGACCTTAACTGGCGGTCGTGCCTATCAATAATAGCAATTGGCTCCTCCTCGTAGCCCAACTTCTCATCTAACTGAATGGTGCTGAAATCAACCACATGCGAGAAGTTGGCGTGATACCTCCGAAGCATGGATACGTGAAAAACTGGATGAACTCCTTATAAGGCTGGAGGTAAAGCAAGCGCATAGGCAACCTCTCTGATCCGCCTCAACACCTCGAAAGGTCCTATAAACCTGGGACTCAGCTTGCCCTTCTTCCCAAATTTCATAACGCCCTTCATCGGAGAAACCTTCAACATAACCTTATCTCCCTCCATAAATGCTATATCACGTGCCCGCTGATATGCATAGCTTTGCTGTCTAGACTGAGCTTTGCAGAGCCCTGAATAACTTTCACCTTCTCCAAGACATCTCTCACCAAGTCTGTGCCATATAATGGCCTCGCCAGGCTCAAACAACCCGATAGAAGAACGACATCGCCGACCATATAAAGCCTCAAATGGAGCCATCTCGATGCTGGACTGATAACTATTTATTGTATGCAAACTCCGCCAATGGTAGGAACTGGTCCCACTGACCTCTAAAGTCAATCACACAAGCCCTGAGCATATCCTCCAAAATCTGAACTGTACGCTCTGACTGGCCATCAGTCTGAGGGTGAAATGCTGAACTGAGGTCTATCTGAGTACCCATCTCGCTGTGCAAAGCTCTCCAAAAGTGCAAAGTGAACTGAGGGCCTCGATCCGAAATGATAGACACCGGTACACCATGCAACCAGACTATCTCTCGAAGGTAAATCTGAGCCAGCCTCTTTGTAGTATAAGTAGTAGCCACGGGAATGAAATGCGCTGATTTGGTCAATCTATCCACAATGACCCAAACCGCGTCAACCTTCCGCAAAGTCCGAGGCAACCCAACACGAAGTCCATGGTGATGCGCTCCCATTTCCACTCAGGAATGGGCATCTGTTGGAACAAGCCTCCTGGCCTGTAATGCTCGTACTTAACCTGCTGACAATTTAGACACCTGACCACAAACTGAACAATATGCTTCTTCATCCGCCTCCACCAGAAATGTTGCTTCAAATCACGATACATCTTTATCGCTCTTGGATGAACTAGATACCGAGAACTGTGGGCCTCTGCTAGAATCTTCTCCCCCAGGCCATCAACATCAGGAACACACAATCGGCCCTAGAGTCTCAGAACCCCATCCTCGCCTAAGGTAACCTCCTTGGCCCTGCCCTGGACTACCGTATCCCGAAGCTCTGCCAGACGTGGATCATCTAACTATCGAGCCTTAATCTCTCCCAATAATGAAGTCTGAGAAACCACATGAGCTAGAACTCGATGAGGCTCTGAAAGGTCCAATCTCACCTAGCGATTGGCCAAGGACTGAATGTCCAGGGCTAAAGGTCTCTCCTCAGCTGTAATGTAGGCCAAACTACCCATACTCATTGCTCTCGTGCTCAAAGCATTCGCTACTACATTCGCCTTGCCCGGGTGGTACAAAATAGTAAGATCATAGTCCTTTAACAACTCAAGTCACCTCCGCTACCTCAAATTAAGGTCCCTCTGCTTAAGCAAGTACTGCAAACTGCGGTGATCAGTGTAGACCTCACATGATACACCATACAAGTAGTGTCGCCAAATCTTCAAAGCATTAACAATCGCCGCCAACTCTAAGTCGTGCACATGATATTTCTTCTCATGAACCTTCAGCTGCCGTGAAGCATAAGCAATAACCCTGCCCTCCTGCATCAACACACATCCCAACCTGACACGTGAAGCGTCACAATATACCGTATACATCCCTGACTCGGAAAGCAATGATAGAACTGGTGTTGAAGTAAATGTTGCATTGAGCTTCTGAAAACTCCCCTCACAATTGTCTGACCATCGAAACGGGGCATTCTTCTGAGTTAACCTAGTCAGTGGAGCTGCAATAGAGGAGAATCCCTCCACGAATCGACGGTAATAGCCTGCTAAACACAGAAAACTCCTGATCTCTGAAGCTGAAGTAGGACGCGGCCAACTCTGAACCGCCTCAATATTCTGTGGATCAACCTTGATACCCTCACCGGACACCACGTTCCCCAAAAATGCCACAGACTCCAACGATAACTCGCACTTGGAGAACTTAGCATATAGCTTCTGCTCTCATAAGGTCTGAAGCACGACTCTCAAATGCTGCTCGTGCTCACCAAGGCTCCGTGAGTAGATCGGTATATCATCAATGAAAACAATAACGAAGGAGTCGATATACGGCCTGAATACCCTATTCATCAAGTCCATAAATGTTGTTGGGGCATTAGTCAAGCCAAAGGACATCACTAGAAACTCATAATGGCCATATCTGGTGCGAAAAGCAGTCTTCGGAACATCAGAAGCCCGAATCTTCAGCTGGTGATAACCCGATCTCATATCTATCTTATAAAACACTCGAGCCCTCTACAACTGGTCAAACAAATCATCAATGCGCGGCAGGGGATACTTGTTCTTGATGGTCACTTTATTCAGCTGGCGGTAATCAATGCACATCCGCATGGACCCATCCTTCTTCTTTACAAATAAGACTGGAGCACCCCACGACAACACACTCGGCCTGATAAACCCCTTGGCCAAAAACTCCTCAAGCTTCTCCTTCAACTCTTTTAGCTTCTTAGGTGCCATACGATACAGGGGAATAGAAATAGGCTGAGTATCTGGAGCCAAATCAATGCAGAAATCTATATCTCGATCTAGATGCATGCCTGGAAGGTCTGAAGGAAACACATCCGGAAACTCTCGAACGACAGGCACTGAATCGATGGTAAGAAACTCAGCGGTGGTGTCCCACACATAAGCAAAGTAGGCTAAACACCCGTTCTCGACCATATGCCGAGCTTTCATGAAGGAAATGACCCGGTTGAAGGCACTAACTGAAGAACCCCTCTACTCTAACCTCGGCGACTCAGGCATGGCTAATATAACTGTCTTAGCATGGAAATCCAATACAACATGATAAGGAGATAGCCAATCCATGCCCAAAATAACCTCGAAATCAACCATATTAGGCAATAATAGGTCGGCTCTGGTCTCAAGCCCACAGAAAGCAATCACACAAGATCGGTAGACCCGGTCTACCACTACGGAGTCGCCCACATGAGTGGACACATACAAGGGAGAACCTTAAGACTCACGAGGAACATCCAGGAAATGAGCAAATAATGCTGAAACATATGAATAGGTGGATCCTGGATCGAATAGCACTGAAGCCTCTCTACCACAGACTGATATGATACCTGTAATCACGGCGTCTAAGGCCACTATGTCTGATCTGGTCAGAATTGCATAGAATCTAGCTGAAGCACCCGATGAGTAAGCTCCCCCAGAACGAGCTGGAGCTGACTGACCCCCTCCTGACTGGCCTCCCCCTCTAGGACGGCCCCTGCCAACCTGACCCCCACCCCTAGGTGGTCGTGCTGCAGGTGCTAAAATCATAGATTGGTGACTCTACTGCACGGCCTTGCCCCAATACCTGGGACACTGCCTGATCATAAGGCCCAGCTCCCCACACTCGAAAAAACCTCTAGGCATCGTAGCCTGCTGTCCTGAAGAAGTAGAAGAACCCTGAATAGCCGAAGGGCGATAAGAATCATCTGGCATGACACTGAAATAGGAACCGAAGGATTTATGACGGCTGGAGTAATTGCTGGGCGCACTCTGGATAGCTGGAGAATGATAAGAGCGCTCTCGCATGGCACTAAACTGAGGTCTAGCTGGAACAACCCTAGGAGGTAGTGGAGGTGCTGAATAGGAAGGCCTGCTGAACTGGCTACCTCCGAACTGACCCCTGCCCCAAGCCGGAGCACCCCTGAATTCACCTACAAACCTGGCCCTCTTATCCTGCTGACCCTGCTCCCTACTCCTTGCACGGTAACCCTCAATCCGTCAAGCTATCTCGACTACAAGCTGGTAGGGGGTACCCATCTCAACCTCTCTGGCCATGGAGGTCCTGATGCCTAGATGTAAGCCTGCCACGAACCGTCGGACTCTCTCTACATCAGTGGGCAATATCATGAGAGCATGGCGAGATAGCTCTAAAAACCTCGCCTCATAATCCGTCACAGACATCTGTCCCTGCTCCAACCTCACAAACAATCCCCGAAGCTCCTCCCTCTCAGACGGCGGAATGTACCTATCCAAGAATAGCTGAGTGAACTGACCCCAAGTGACAGTAGGAGAATCAGTTGGCCTACTAAGAACATATGACTGCCACCAACAACGAGCACTACCCTCAAGCTGAAATGTGGTGAAGTCTACCCCATGTGACTCTAATATCCTCATATTGTGCAGTCTGTCCTGGCACTTGTCAATGAAATCCTAAGCATCCTCACCCCTCTCACCCTCGAATACTGGAGGGTGAAGTCGGGTCCATCTATCCAGCATCTTCTGCTGGTCACCCTCTACGACTGGCCTGGGATCTGGCTGTGCTACTATAGGCTGAATTCCACCCATGGGAATTGTACCCGGAGTGTGATGTGATGCTGTCTGTCCGGTGGCCTGAGCGGTAGGGGTCTGAACTTCCCCTCCCGCCTGGGAAGTAGCAGGGTCTACCGAAAGTACGCTTGCTTGGGACATAGTGTCCATAAATCTCAACATGCGGCCCATGACCTCCTTGAAGCCTGTCGCCGTCATAAAATCTGCTGGAGCAGGAGCAACTGGAGGCAACTCATCTTGCATCTCGATAATAGGATCCTCAAGCGGTGCAACTGGTACAGCTCTAGGACGCCCTCGTGCCCTACCTCGAACAGGAGCCCATCCCCTGCCCCTACCACGGCCTCGAGCGGCAGGGGTACCGGCCTCCCCTGGATCAGGAACATGAGCAGCACGCGTCCTCACCATATGTGAGAGAGTAGAAGATCAAATTTGAGTACATCACAGATTGCACGATAGGATCTGAACAAGGAGGAGTTTCTTAACACCCTATAGCCTCCTGAAGATAAGTACAGA
>ML253297.1:24614-37258 GCA_005239495.1 Nicotiana undulata
TGTCACGACCCAAATCTCGATTCAGGTCGCGATGGCGCCCAACAGCGAGGTTAGGCCAGCCAATATAGAAACACTAAGTGTTACCATTCCCAGTTACGCAAATTTCATCTTTTAACCAATTTTAAACAGATTTAAACATAATAATGGTGGGTGATGTGAAATAAAACTACAAGTGCGGAAAATCAACCAATATGCATGTCGCATAACATATGTACATAAACCAATCCAAAATATACACTACGTGTGTGCCAGGAACTAGTGTCACGAGTGTCACGAGAAACTACTGAATATACAATGACTAAAATATATACAAAGTCTCAGTCTGAATGAAATAGACAGAGAATATGACAAAAGAAGACTCCAAGGTGCTGCCAGGAAGTCGCCAAGAGGAGCAGCTCACCGTGAAGTATAGTCAGTCAATCAATACCTAGCCCCGGCCTGATAATCCGAAATACCAGCCTCCGGACCTGTACAGTCAAGTACAGAAGAAAAGAAAGTGCAGCATGAGTACATATATAAATATGTACCCAGTGAGTATCCCGTCTAATCTCGAAGAAGTAGTGACGAGAGGTCGACTCGATACTCACTAAGGTCCAACAGTAATAATGTAAAGCAGGATGTAAGCAAAACAGTAGACATGTAATCAATACACCCCAATTGTAAAGAGAACACAGGGTTTCGAAATAAATATCGAAAGCAGTATCAACTTCCCTGTCTCCTTTCCCATCCACTTGTCACGTCATAAGTCAGGAATTCAGCACCAAACAGTCATGTGCACATAAGTGTAAAGCAACCGGCTAGAGTCAGGAGGAAGGATAGCTATGCACTGCCGGGGATCGACCGACCCGTACCATGAGTGCATGCTTATAATGTAATCATATCAAGAAGAGCTATGCACTGCCGGGGATCGACCGGCCCGTACCATGAGTGCATTCTTACCAAGAGTCCAACTACGCACTACCGGGGATCGACTGGCCTGTACCGTAAGTGCGTCTATCAATGTAATCACACCGTATCATAATGTAACTTCGTACATGCACTTTCGGGGATCGACCGGCCCGTACCATAAGTGTATTCTCAAATAAATCCATGTTCACTACCGGGGATCGACCGGCCCGTCTGGTAAGTGCACTATAAATCCGCCGTGGCGCACGACTCGCTCCTGTAAGAGTGAAGGAAACCATATGCCGCTCGCGGAATGTAAATTACGAGGAGGCTATCATGCACACAAATGTAAAGTTCAATTCATCACCATCCTTCCCAATTATTAAGTAAATGAAAGCTTAGGGAGACAGTAGCATATCAAGCATGAATTTAAGCTTATACTTCAATTTAATGCATAAGGCATGCTGTGGTCTTACACTACCCGAACATAACAATAGTAGTCGCTACGTACGGACTCTCGTCACAAGGTATGCACGTAGCCCCCAAATACAAACATACAACACATAGAACACCTATGACAATTTCCCTCTTACAAAGTTAGAAAGGAGACTCACCTCGTGACGATATCACCCCTCGGATCAAGGATGCGCCCGATTCTCCGAAATCTACTCTCGACGGCTCACAACTATCCAAACATGGTATAATTGAATCAATTTCAGTTCCAAGAAGGAGAATTAACAAGAAATCCTAAAATTAAGCATTCTTGAAGGATTTTGGAATTTCGACCCAGGGCCCACACGTTCAGATTTTGAAAATTCTTGAAGGAATCAATTACCTGGAGTCTAAGGATCATAATTATACAAGTCCTTGCAAGAATTCATGGCAAAAATGAGTAATTCATAATTTCCAAAAAATCCCTAAATTTCTATCAATTTCTATGAATTTTAGGATAATTAGAAGGGAATTTCATTAGGAATTGATGTTAAAATCATGAAAACTAAGGAATTAACTTACCTTGATGACTATGGTGGAACACCCTCTTGAATTGCTCTCAAAACCTTGAGGAGGAAGATGACAATGGAGGAAAAATGGGCTGGGTCCCGTATTAAAATACACTGCCCAGCTGCTTGTACTATGCGATCGCAGTTGGGCCAGTGCGTTCGCACAGGGAGTAGCAGGCAGGGGGGTAGGCATCTTTTTGCGATCGCGGGGGTGAGGGCTGCGATCGCGGAGAACAAAAAAGGGCCCAGTCAAGACATACCCTGTGCGATCGCGGATAGACCTGTGTGATCGCACAGGTCATTTTCCCACCCCAGGTCCAACCTCTTGTGCGATCGCAGCTCATTGCTTGCAAATGCACTGAAGGAAACCGTATATAAAATTTATGGTCTTTTGGAATTAACTCAAACGGGTCCTAAACTCACCCGAGCCTCTCGGGACCCCGTTCAAAGACACCAACAAGTCTGTATTCATGATATGGACTCGCTCGAACTTCTGGAACACGAAAAACAACAACGAAACTCAAAATTCAACCCCAAAACCAAATTGAATCAACTTAAGAACTTAAGAAATTCTAGAATTCACTTCAATGCGCCGAACGGGTCTATACTACTCGGAATGACTTCAAATTTTGCAGACAAGTCATAAATGACATAACGGAACTATTCCCGGTCTCGGAATTGCATTCGGACCTCGGTAGCATAAAATCACATTCCAAACCAAATTTCAAGTTCTATGAAAATCCTCAAAACTTCACTAACTCTAAATTTCCCATTTTGATCCGAAACCCGTCAAATCAAGTCTGTTTCTTACCAAATTTCATTGATAACTTAAATAACACATAGTGAACCTGTTCCGGGCTCCGGACCCATAATACGGGCCCGGCAGCACAGGTTTCACATCAAGGTTCATTTTCATAAGCCTTTATTATTTTCAGAAAACAATTTTCTTTAAAAATTCATTTCTCGGACTTGGGTCCTCGGAATTCGATTCCGGGCATACGCCCAAGTCCCATATTTTCCTACGGACCTTCCGGGACCGTCACATCACTGGTCCGGATCCGTTTACCAAAAATGTTGACCAAAGTCAACTTTATTTAATTAATTATCATAAATTCAACTCTTTATCAAGTTTCCACATAAAGGCTTCCCGGCTACGCGCTCGGGCTACACACGCACATCGAGGTGAGATTGATAAAGGCTTTCGGGGCCTCGGAACACAGTCATAATTAAATTTACACAAGATGACCTTTTGGGTCATCACACCAGCATGCATTATATATAGTATCTATTTTACTCTACCGAGTTGCGCTATAGTCGGCCGAGTATGGCACCTATTGTTCAACCACTGATCAGTTGGGTTTATCAAGCTCCACGTGGCTGGGTATGAGTCTACCGAGCCTTATGATGGTCGGGTATTTTTTACTGAGTCCTCTTTGAGGCCGGATATGATGTGATGATGATGCCCACAGAGGCGGATGTTTTTCAAATATTATGTACATATATGTATCACGCATTTCATGTCACTATCTCTCAGAGGCACTCAGATGTTACAGGTTGTATCTCATATATCTCTCTTTACAGTTTTGTTCTTAGTTATGTTTTTCTTCCTTACATACTCAGTACATTATTCGTACTGACGTCCCTTTTGCTTGGGGACGCTGAGTTTCATGCCCGCAGGTCCCGATAGAAAGGTTTACAGTCCTCGTAGTAGGCTATCAGCTCAAATGAAGGTTTTGCTACACTTCACTTGCTCCGGAGTTTCCTATTTGGTCAGTTTGATTGGGACATACATTGGCTGGTATGGGGGGGGGGGCCTGTACCTACCTTTTTTATGTTTATGTACTCTTAGAGGCTTGTAGACAGATGTCAGGTATATGGATACTTGTATGGCCTTGTCGGCCTATGTTTTGAGTTTACAAATGGTCATGTCAGCCTTATAGGCGCGTATATCACATGTATAAGTTTCTATATCATGTTAGGTCGTCCTATGTCTAGCATTCCCTTATGTTTTATTTCAATTATGCCATGATGACAATTTTGGCACATTTATCCATGATAGTACAATAAGAAAGATATGTTATGTTGGTACTCGGTTAAGTAAATTACTGGGTGCCCGTCGCAGCCCTCCGGTTTGGGTCGTGACAGTTGATCTCTCTTCCATTGTGATTTATGCTTATTTAATATCATGGTTATACATTTTCTCTCATTGTTGAGTTACTGGTGTTGAAGTTGTGAAAGTTGTTATCATGTTGAGGCAAAATTGTTTTTGTTGAAATATCTTCCTTATTGAGCATCTTACATTCATTGTTATTGTCAATATTCTTGTGCACGTTGTAGTGGAGCCAAGAGCTATTGTTGTGGAAACATTGATATTGTTGATTGTTGTCAAGTGTGATATATAGGCACTTGTGGTGGGAGTTGTTAATGTGATGTGATATTCACGCGCATGCGATGGTGTAAGGCTTGGGGTTCATGTGCATATGGGGGTATAAGGTGGGACTTATGTGCATATTGCTTGTATGCGGGGGTATAAGGTGGGACATATGTCAAGCCACGCAGTGTCATAAGGTGGGCTAAAGTGCGTGTAGCTATTTCGCAAAAAACTACTTTCAAAACCTAGTTCAAATGTATACTTTCTCTAAATGTATATACATACATACAAACATATATATATATATATATATATATATATATTGAGAAATCTTTAAAACATAGTTTCTTTCAAAATTCGTGATTTCCAAATATACTTCCCCAATAAATGACTTCCAAATATCATTTTCTGCAAGACAAATGTTTTTCCAAATATACATTTGAAATAAAAGTCCTTCATATATATATATATATATATATATATATATATGAAGGACTTTTATTTCAAATGTATATTTGGAAAAACATTTGTCTTGCAGAAAATGATATTTGGAAGTCATTTATTGGGGAAGTATATTTGGAAATCACGAATTTTGAAAGAAACTATGTTTTAAAGATTTCTCAATATATATATATATATATATATATATATATNCTTGAGGAGATTATGATCGAAAGATTTATAAAAAAATATATTTGAATAAGTATTTTCCTTGAAGAAGATTATGTCTGAAGGACTTTTATTTCAAAGGTATATTTGGAAAAACATTTGTCTTGCAGAAAATTATATTTGGAAGTCATTTATTGGGGAAGTATATTTGGAAATCATGTATTTTGAAATAATATATATATATATATATATATATATATTATTTCAAAATACATGATTTCCAAATATACTTCCCCAATAAATGACTTCCAAATATAATTTTCTGCAAGACAAATGTTTTTCCAAATATACCTTTGAAATAAAAGTCCTTCAGACATAATCTTCTTCAAGGAAAATACTTATTCAAATATATTTTTTTATAAATCTTTCGATCATAATCTCCTCAAGAAAAATATACCAGAACTCAGCCCGTAACTTAGAATTTGTCATGCAGTACAGGGGGAAAGCTCCCGGAATACGTCCGTAGTCCCAATTTAAATATGCAATGCAGTACAGGAGGAAAGCTCCCGAAATACGTCTGTAGTCCCGATTTAAATATGCAATGCAGTACAGGGAAAAAACTCGTGGAATCTCATCCGTAGTCCCAATTTAAATATGCAATGCAGTACATGGGAAAAGCTCCCGGAATCTCGTCCATAGTCCCAATTTAAATATGCAATGCATCCACTAAGGGAACAACCAGAATGCGACAGAAACAACATACATTGCCACAACAGGCGCAAAAGCAACAAAAGACAAAATGCAAGGTGCGATGTGCAAATCAATACAAAGACTTGAATCACAAGAATGGCAAAACCTCACTCAGAAGAAGTAGCCACTGAAGGGAAAGCCAATCACAAAGAGAAACCGCATAATGAGGGGGAAAACAAGGCAAATATAGCAACGATTCTTAATATTCAAGTTCACAACAAAAGTGTGATGACCCAAAAGGTCATCCTATGTTAATTTAGCTAAATCTGTGTTACGAGGCCCCGAAATCCTCCGTTATTATCACCCCGATATGCGTGCGTAGCCCAGGCGTGTAGCCAGGAAGCTTTTATGTGAAAACTTGATGAAAAATGGAAATTATAGTATTAATTGAATACAGTTGACTTTGGTCAACATTTTTTGTAAACGGACCCAAAACCGTGATTCGATGGTCCCGCACGGTCCGTAGAAAAATATGGGACTTGGGCGTATGCCCGGAATCGAATTCCGAGGTTACAAGCCCGAGAAATAAATTTTTAAAGAAAAATTGTTTTCTGAAAAATATAAAAGTTTTTGAGAATGAATATCTATGTGAAAACCATGTTACCGAGCCTGTATTATGGTTCCCGATCCCGGAACAGGTTTAATATATGTTATGTGAACTATCTGTGAAATTTGGTGTAAAACGGACTTGATTTGACATGTTTCGGATAAAAAATGGGAAATTGAGAGTTAATGAAGTTTTGAGAAAAATTATATAGAAATAAGGATTTCCTTAAATTTGAAATTTGGTTTGGAATGTTATTTTATGTTATCGAGGTCCGATGTGATTCCGAGATCGGGAATAGTTTCGTTATTTCATTTATAACTTGCCTGCAAAATTTGATGTCATTCCGAGTGATATAGGTCGGTCCGGTGCATTTTTATAGAAATCAAGAACTTGATGTTTCTTAAGTTATGGTTTTAGGGGTTTTGGAGGGGGTTATTTTGAAATTTAGCGATGTTTTGGGTGTTCCGAAGGCTTGAGCGAATCTGTATTATGATTTAGGACTTGTTGGTATATTTGGACAGGGGCTCGGGTGGGCCCAGGTGCCACCCGAACACCCTACGGGGCTAAAAACCAGCTAAAATAGTTGCTGGTGCAAATGTTGCTGGTGTGACCGCAGGTGCGGTTGCCCAGTCGCAGGTGCGGAACCGCTCCTGCGGTCCCAAGCATCGCAGGTGCGACCCCAGGTGAGGTCCCCCATTCTCGCAGGTGCGGACAAAGGTCCGCAGGTGCGGTAATCCCTCTGCAGGTGCGACCCCAACCCCTCTTGCCCAGTTCCGCAGGTGCGAGACCGCAGGTACGACCCTCGAGCTGCAGGTGCGGAATCCCTTTAGACCAGGCAGTGCATAATCTTTAAAATACGGGATTTTTCCAATTTTCACTCTTCTCTTCTTCCTCAACCCCCATTGACGATTCCCAAGCTAGTTTTCCTCCATAACCATTTGGGTAAGTGACTCTAACACTAATTCCTTCCATTCCTCTTCATTAATGACTAGAACCTAGGTCTAAAATCATGAAAACAAGGTAGAAATTAGGGGGTTTTGGGTAGAGTTAGGGCTTATGGGATTTTTGGTAATTCAACCTCAATTTGGGGTCGGATTTCAAAACAAATCATATATTTAGGCTCGTGGGGGTATGGGTAATCGGATTTTGGTCCGAGCCTCGTGTTTGGACCAAGTGGGCTCGAGGTCAAATTTGTTTTTTTTTTGGAAGAAAGCTAGGAATTGTATATTTAGGCTATGGGATTGTATTAATGAGTCATTATTGATGTTAATAAGTTGATTGTGTCTAGATATTGTCGTTTTGGAGTTGAATTCAAAACGAAGGTGGTATTAGAAGATTGAATTGTTATTCTTGGACCCGAGGTAAGTGTCTTGCCTAGCGTTGGTGAGGGAATAGGTATTGTATGCTATGTGCTAAGTATTTATCATGTTCAATTCATAGGTGAGGTGGCGACTACCTATGCATTGTGTGTCAAGCATGCCCGTGAGTCCATTTTTTATTAAATTCTTATTATTACTTCCATATTCAGTGTATTATGAAATTGTCTCTACTTGGAAGTTGATTGTTGTTGAAAATCCTTGGTGATGAACATGCGATGTAATGGTTCTATTGAGGACCCAACTATAAAGGATATACGTGAAAAGGTTGGTTATAGCTGAGACCCTTGCCGGGCAATTGTTATGATATTGACTGAGATATTCCCCTTGTCGGGTGTTTATGATCTGTATTTCCACTATGCTGCATTCCTTGCCATTTGATATTGTCATTTTTATGGTGAGGAAGAGTGTAAAGCACGAAAGGTGATGTCGTGCCATGATTTACATTGATTAAATCATAAAATGCATAGTGAGGAAGAGAGTAAAAGCACGAAGGTTGATGTCGTCCCATGATTCACATTGATTAAAAGCACGAAGGTTGATGCTGTGTCATGATCTGTAATGCCTCACATTATACATTGCATTGTGCGGAAGAGAGTAAAAGCTCTAAGGGTGATTTCGTGCCATGATTTATACTATCTTATATCATACATCGCATTGTGAGGAAGAGAGTAAAAGCACGAAGGGTGATGACGTGCCATTACATACATTGCTCGTATTTGTACTTGTTACGTTAGTATTCTTGTTAATTTGCTCTTTTTCTCTTTCTCCTATGTATTAATTAATTGTTCTTATCTCTCACTTGTTACCCCCATTAACTGCTCCTGTATCCCATGCTTATCTATCTATTCCTGCATTTATCTGTGATATATCTTGTAGAACTGTACAGGTAGATTATCGTTGTCAAGTCTAGCCTCGTCACTACTTCGGCCGAGGTTAGGCTCGGCACTTACTCAGTACATGGGGTCGGTTGTACTGATGCTACACCTGCACTTATTTACGTTGTGCAGATCCTGCAGCCGACCCAGTGGAGATCGTTAGAGGGAGTATCCTTCAGTCCACCTCGGAGATTGCAAGGTAGACCCGCAGACGTTCGTGGGCCTTGACGTCTCCTCTATCACTTTTTCTTCCTTCCTGTCTTTCTCATTTATTTCCAAAGACAGTTGTATACAGTTATTGTTCAGCCCCTTGTTTGTAGTAATCTTTTAGTATGTTCGTGAGTTAGTGACTCCAGATTCGGGGATTGTTACACGTATTGTATTTGTTTCTATCACTTAGTCCTGTTTTTATCTATTTCCGTTGTTAAAATTTGTAAATTATTTTTGGTTAATTCTGTTAATTCGGTGTTATCATGTTAGTTTAACTGCACGCGTTGGCTTGTCTAGTGGGTTCAACATTAGACGCAGTCACGGTCTGAATGTGGGATTTCGGGTCGTGACAAAAAGAAACCAAATCATCCCGGCAAGGGAAGCAGTTATAACCAATCTCACTTAGATAATTAGCTTCACAGAATAAACTCATCTTGAACAAGGTTCAGTGATAGGAAACACTAAATAAATACCATCAACATGGACGATTATCAACTAAACCTAAATAGCACTTAAGGGAAAGTCATATAAATCACAATGTACGACTCACGGGCATGCTTGACACCAACGTATAAGTATTCCAATTACTGCTAAACAATTATAGGGCGAGATTATACTAGTTTTATTCAAATAGGCACTGTATGAAGGAAGATATAGCATAACGGTAGGAAAGGCAAAGTCTTCATTTAAGTCAATTAATATCAAATAAGAAACAAAGGAACACTAAGCAAGTAATTTCCAATTTGAGCAGGAAGAGATGAAACTAGCAGTCAGGAACTCAACCATAACAGTTACCACTTCATACGCAGGAGATATAGGAACCTAAGAATCCTAAAATGTCAACCTAATTGCAAATAAATCCGAGTACGCACTCGTCACCTCGCGTACGCGGGCTACAATCAACATAGAAGACTCAATCCTAAGGGGTATTTCCCCCACACAAGGTTAGGCAAGATACTTACCTCAAAGACGACAACCCGGTACTCAAAAGTGAACTTCTCGGGCGACAAGACCTCCGGACGGCTCAAAATCAACTAAAACAGCTTCAAAATACACATAAAACGTATAAGGAACTATTCCAAATAATAAAGTTTCAATCTTTACAAAATTAGAAAAATCGACCCAAAAGTCGACCCCCGAGCCCGCATCCCGGAACCCGTCAAATTTTACAAATACCGAATACTTATTCCGATACGAGTTCAACCATACAATATTTATCTTGTTCCGATATCATTTGGTCCCTCAAATCATGATTTTTCAATTTAGGAATTTTCTTTCAAAACCCACAATTTCCCCAACTCAAAACACAAATTATATGATAAAAACAAGGACTAATTCATGTAACATGTTTAATTTTAGTTGAAGAACACTTACCCATTCGAATTGTGTGAAAAACCCTCAAATAATCACCAAGAACCGAGCTCTAGAACTCAAAATGTGATAAAATGGCCTAACCCTCGATTTTATAACACTTATAATATGCCTAGTGTTTGTGCATTGCGATCGCGGACAGTGAGATGCGATCACGGAGAAGGAAATGGTTGCGGAAATGGTTGCTGGTCAAAAGTCTGCTACGGGATCGCAGAATAGCTTATGCGATCGCGTATAAGGAGTAGGCTAGCTTCTGTGATTGCGAAGGGAGTCATGCGAACGCGAAGAGTAACGGGTACCAGTGCCTAAGGCCTGGTTCCTACTACGCGAACGCGGAGCAGGGGCTGCGAACGCGATGAGGAATTTTATGGAGTAATGCGATCACGAGGGTCTTTATGCGAACGTGATGAAAGAAATTGAGGTGATCAACAGAGACACATCGCTATCGCGAAAGAAGCAATGTGATCGCGATGAAGGGCTTCAGACACCATAAGACAGCAGTCCAAAATAGGAAGAAAATGGCCTGTAGCCCATCCGAAACACACCCGAGGCCCCCTGAGACCCAGTCTAATAACATAAAAAAGTCATATAGCCTAACACAGACTCGCTCGAGGTTTCAAATCACATAAAACAACACCAAAACGACGAATCAAACCATGAAATCAACTTATAAATTTTCAAAACTTTAAATATCAAGACGCGCGTCGCAACTTGTCAATTCAACCTGGAATGACGTGAAATTTTGCAGACAAGTCATAAATGACACGATGGATCTGCATCCACTCTCGGGATTTCGTTCCGATCCTGATATAAAAATTTCACCTATTGGCCGAAATCGCCGAAATTCTAACTTTCACCAAATTACCTCAGATTACTCTACGGACCTCCAAAACCAATTCTGGATGCGCGCCTAATTCCAAAATCATCATACAAAGATGTTGACGTTAACCAAAACTCATTCCGAGGCCGTTTACATAAAAGTCAAACCCCCGGTCAACTTTCATCACTCAAGCTTCAAAATTTAAGATTTTTCTCTCAATTCGACTCGGGTTCATCCGGTTACTGAATCCAACCATGCATGTAGGTCGATATGCACAATGCGGAGACATTCAAGAGCTTATGCAATACGAAGCTTAAATTCTCAAAACAACCAGCCAGGTCGTTACAAAAGCCCCTTTTGACTAATTTCCGATCATGCTTTACTCTAAAATCTTGCTATTCTAGAAACATAGCATGTGTGTGTTCACACTGTTAACTCAAGTGACATGCCTCCTCAACTCTCCTAATGTTGTGTCTATGTTCAGCATGCTACACTTTATCCCTTGTTGAATAATTGCTCAATCATGAACCTATGTTGTTAGTTTTCCGTGTCAACTTGCTAAGGTCTATTGGTTCTCCTAGTCTGTATCTTCAAAACTTTGTCCAACCAATCCTATTATTCTAGCTTCTATAATGCAAGTGCCGATGTGCTTTATGTGAATCTTGCCAATTTGTCATACGATCCTATCACTATAGGAAATTGCTTCAGAGCTGTTTTATCGTTTACCATGTGTGGTTCACTAACTTATGTGGTTAAGTTGTTAATATGAAATTGTTGGGTAAGTAGGTCATTCATTTGGGCCTGGTATGAGTGCATGTGTGGCTCATGAGTTGTGCAATTGATACACTCTTCTGTTTGAGGTGTGTTTGGGATCAGGGTCTGCTATTCGTGTGAAAAGTTAACATGTTGAAGGCCCGGGTAATACTGGGTTACTTTCCTTTGGGCCTGCTCTGTTTTTGGGCCAGTAGTCTTTCAGTTTGTAATATTTGCACTTGTATACATTATTTTGGGTCTGTGATTGCGAACTCTAGTTTTCCAATGAGGGTGGAGCATTTGATTTCTTTCTGGAGTATGGTGACTAAGACTTATATTGATTATCTCCTCCTCAGGAGCTGTGATAGAGGGTTGTGGAAAAATAGTAAGGTTATCCCAACTGAGAACCTAGCGACTCAACATAGGCTTCTGGTGATGGACGTATATATCTTGATAACGAGGAAGAAGAGGGGTGTATGGGGTCAACCGAGGATACAGTGGGGAGTTTTAACTAAGGATAATGCATAAGAGTTTGAGGGCGACTGATGTCTATGGGAGCCTGGAAGAGTGGTGGGGATGTTAGCGCTATGTGGATGGCAACGGCGGCTGTATTAGGGAGGTGGCGAGAAAGGTGTTGTCACAACCCAAAACCGGTCCAAGTCGTGATGGCGCCTAACAGCGAGGCTAGGCAAGCCAACGATCAACAATGACAATGAAAATGTGGAATACAATAACAACATAGGGTAAGGCCATAGAGACAAGCTGAACAACAGCTAGGCCCAATACATATACAACCCCGATAACTACAACAAGTGTGTGCCAGGACTAGTGTCACAGTGTCAATGGGCGGCTACTTAGATACAACAGCAGAAATACATATACAAAATATACAAGCCGCAGTCTGGAACAAAAGACTAAGAAAAAATGAAACTGGGAGGCTCCAGAGGTGCTGTAAGGAAAACTCCAAGAAGACAGCTCACCGTGTGGAGCGACGCTGTGATCAATACCTATCAGCTGACGGACGAACAGACGAACCAGCCTCAAAACCTGCACAGTCAAGTGCAGGAAAAAAA
>ML253298.1:0-10516 GCA_005239495.1 Nicotiana undulata
CTCGGAGCCTCAGAACACAGATACAGCTTAAATTATGTAAGATGACCTTTTGGGTCATCACATCTATGTGTTGAAACTATTTTTATATGCGTTTCCTATATGCATGATATCTAGGCGAATAAAGACGTTAGCCAGATTTCAAGCAAATTCAACAAGAAAACTCCTAGAAACATGATTTCTAATGCACACATGGAGGTTTTGAGAACATGATTATTAATGCAGAATTGATATACGACCTAGAAGCAGGATTTCTAGAATGAAAATTCAGCATAATGAGATGAACCCTATGAACATGGTTTCTAATACAAATAAATATCATCACAATAGCCTATGGGCATGATTTCTACCCGAATATGATAGAAGATATATAAAATCCCCCCCCCCCCCCNCCAAAATGAAAAAAGATATATAAAAACCCCCCCCCCCCCAGTTTTACTAATAACCCCATATCTGTTTACAAAGATTATTATTACAGAACAATACTACTTGAATTACATAATGGAAATCACTATACTATAGGGTTGACAGGCCCAAAAGTAAACCTGGAAGCCAGGCCTTCAATCAAATCTGGAGTATACCAGTAGCTCATAATAACACAACTAGGCTTCTGGTGTGTCAAATTCCCAAGGGACTCAAGGAAAACGGGCAATGCTCACACCAAAACCTTTCAGAGAAACAGTTTTTGTAAACAAAATTTGGAAAGGCCAGTACCAGTGTGTCAGAGTTCGGATGAGTCTCATGGACACCTAGGCAGTGCTCACACTGGAGGGGCAGGACCCTAGGTATCTAAGAGTAGGAGTTGAAAATAGTAAATAAAAGTAGGAGATAGTTTTTTAGAAAAATAGTTTGAACTTTTAGAAGTTTTAATAGAAACAAAAAGAACCACTTTAGCACATTGTGTTCAAACATGTATTCTAGTAATCAAACAATCACAACAAGAGCAGGAATACCAGAACTAACGACAAGGTTAGACAGGTTTTGCACATAGCCCACAACTGAATCCAAACAAGGGTTTGCATTGCATAGGTTGGTTTAGTTCATTAACTATTACTAGGTGAGCATATAGACATGTCTGATCAAACTACCAAACAGAACAGGGTGAGGCAGTGGGGGTTAAATATGCTAGTTTCAAGTGTCATGGGCAAAACAGGGACATGTTATCACATAGAATAGGACAAGTTAACAAGAGTTAAATCATGTTGGTTCAGAGAAACATAGGACAAAATGGAAGCATATTGAAGCACCAACCACACAGTCATATGGGACAAAGAGGTAATAAGGCTAAAGCATACTGGTTGAAATAAACAAGAAGCATATAATGAACATGCACATGTTGAGGTTCAGAGTGAACTAATCATGTAAGTCATAGAGAATAGTAGTTGAGAAGGAGATGGCTAGGAGACCAGTATCAAACAGAAGTATATTGAGACACATAGAACATAGAAGAGATTATGATAACAGAAATAGGGGCATACTGATTAAGAGCAATAAATAGGAAGAACATATGTCTAACTACATATGATGACAGAAGTAGTCATGCTGATTAGAGCAATAAACATGAAGGATATAGGTTCAACCACATAGCATATCGAATAGAGTATGATAACAGGAATATGAGCATACCAGTTAAGACATGGCAACAGGAAAATGAAAGGCAAGTTGAATCCAAGAGTTGCAATGGAGAGTGTGTATGAATAAGAGCAAGAGTTTGTGACTGCAGGTGTCTTTCTGAGTGTGTTCGTGTGTTTGAAAGAAATTAGAATGTAGTTTATATAACATTCAGCAGAGAAGGCAATTAAAACAAGGAAATTAGAGTTCACAAATAAGGCAAGCAAATACAATCAGCCAGTTAATTGGGGCTAAACTTGATCAAATAATTCAACAGAATCTGGAAAACACCCCCTAAATTGGGGAGAATCAATTAACAACGAAATTAGAGGTTTAAAAAGGCAACAAAAAAATCAAAGACAAGCTAGGAGTCGGCTAAAGCAGTCAAATCCCATAAATCCGGTTAATAAACTAATTAAGGCAACTAGTACCAATTAGGAGCCACAAAATAAGAAAAATAGGTAAAAATCACAGAGAAGTATCAATCTCAACCGAAAAAATATGATTTGAACCCTAATTAGGCGAATAAAATTAGCTAACCTCTATTAATTAAAGAATAACGGGCAAATATTAAAATAATCAGCGAAATAAGCAGAAATCCTAGGGTTTAGAGCATAGACATGAGAGCCAGGCAAACAAGTAAAGAAAATCAGAGTTAAACACTTAAAAAATTTAGTATTTTTGCAGAAACTTAAATGGATGAAATCTTAGCTTTAGAGAAGACAAAAATCGGTTATAATAAGAAAACACATAAAGTTTTTAAAGAGAAATGGCAAATAAACTTAAAATTATCTCATATCTACAAGGATCTGAACAGATTCGAGTAGCAAGAGATTAGGGTTTTAAAAATGACAGAGAGGAGAAGAAAATCTGGTTTGGAACCATATATTTAAGCCATAAACATGAAGATGGTGGTACTCACAAACAGGTAGATGAACCCAGGCAGGTTCATCGCGAAAACGAAAGGTTTAAAGCCAAGTCTGAGTTGAATCTCTTCGAGATTCCTTCATATAACAACAAAATCGAACAACTAGTGAAGATAGGAGGCCGACTTGGGCCTAGAGTCAAAGGGAAACCCCATAGGTTGAAGGGTTTCCGGTGACGACGGCTAGGATTAGGGGAGCGTTTGAGAGATAAGAGAGGAGGGAAGGGAAACAGATGCGGCGGAATGGAGGAAGTGAGTAGGGTTTGGGGGTGGGAGATTAATTAAAAATGGTAACTCCTTCCTGGACCGTTGATCTGTGAGATCAACGGCCAGGATTTGATTTGGGAGTTGGGCGGTTTTATGAAATGGGGAAGGGTATTTTAATTGGGTTGGGGTAATATTTTGGGCTAGGTCCGAAATTAAAATAAAATTAAAAAGGCTATTTGTTAAATACTCAATTAGTTTGACAAATAATTTTTTAAAATAGTTAATAAATTATAAAAATTGATTTTCAGGCATAAAAATGATTTTAGATAATTACTTAATATTAAAAAAAATATAAAAAGCTATTTTATGGTGAACTAAAGTAATTATGCACACATGGGTTATTATTGCAAAGTTATTGCAATTATAATCCTAAAAATGTAAATGTGGCTATTCATAAAATAATTAAAGCTTAGTATAAATATAAATAATAAAAATTAAGCAATGAAATTATTATAAAATCATTTGTGATGCAATTAGTAATTATTTATATAATAAAAATATTGGGATAAATTGATAAAAATCCTTAAAAAAATGCAGAAATTATGAAAAATATTAATTGATGCTCATGCATTATTTTTGAAGATATATATGCATTTTGAAAAATAATATAGGATAAAATTGGGTATCAACAACTTGATGTTGCTAAAGCTATACCTAGTGAATATATAATAGAATCATGTGGTAAAAAGCTTCCAATCTTCAAGCATATGAATACTTAAAAAAAGGGAGGAAAGGGCAAGGAGACCGTAGATGAATCTTCCATGAAAATTAAACTGCCAAATTCTAAGAGAGAAAACAACATAACAACAAAAAAGATAAAAATGAGATGAAGTACTATAATTGTTGGTACTTGTTCGTCTTGTATAGATTTTGTTTCAGCAGTAATATTATGAAGAGTACTCTAGAGAATGTTTTCTATGATTTTGGACACACATGATAGCTTTTTTGTCTTAAATATTAATTATTTCGTTTATAACAACTATGTTGACCATTGTGTTATGCCATGCTATTCTAGTAACAATGTTGTTGACTTTATTACATGGCATACAAGATTAGGTCACATATGACAAGATCGAATGAATAGACTGGCTAAGAAGGATATTTAGGTCCTTTCGCTAAAATTAAAATGTCAATGTGTGAAAATCATCTTGGCAGAAGGGTTACACGTAAACTATTTGGGACGACTAAAAGAGCTGATTTTCCATTGCAATTAATCTATTCTAATATCTGTGGTCCAATGAATGTGATAGCTAGGTCTGGTGCTTTATGGTTCATTACGTTTATTGATGATTTCACGCGCTTTAGATATGTCTGTTTGATTTCTCATAAATATGAAGCACTTTAATGCTTTAAGAGATATTTGAATGAAGTCGAAAATCAATTAAACAAAAGTATTAAGACCTTTATTACCTATAGAGGGCATGAATGTGTATCAGAACTATTTGAAGAATTGTGTAATGAAAAGGGCATCACCAGAGAGATAACTATTTAACAAAATGGTGTAGCAGAAATTAGGAATAAAACATTATTGGACATGATAAGGTCCATGATGGCGCATGCAAATTTACCTATCTTCTTTTGGCGAGATACGTTATTGAATGCAGCCTACATATTAAACAAGTGTCTTCTAAATTAGTTTCTTCCACTCCTTTATGAGCTTTGGACTGGTCATAAACCAAACTTAAATGATTTACGACCTTGTGGTTGTGCTGCATATGAAGACTCTTTTAGCAAGTTTGGTAAATTAGGTCCATAAGGAAAGAAATATATCTTTATAAGATATTTAGAACACTCTAAAGGGTATTTGTTCATTGATGAATTATTGGATGGAAGTGTTACTGAGATTGAATCACAAGATGTCATATTTTGGGGAAATAATTTTCCAAAGAAGGGTGAGAAAATAAATGAAGAGTCTCTTTATAAGATATTGAACTCAGATAGTCAGCAAGTGTCTTTTGATATGGTTGATAATTAAATTGATCAAAATCTTATTTTTTATCCGAGCGGGTGGGAGTTCTCAATCTCGAAATTCTTCTAACAAATCTGAATTTCAACTACGAAAGAGTTCCAAGAAACAAACGTACCTAAACTTACTTATGAGAATGAAGATTACATTTTTTTGGTATCTCCCACATAAATGGATGAGCCAAATTCTGTGACTGAGGCCTTATCGAGTCCTGAAAAATAAGGGGATGAAAGCAATGAAAGAAGAATTAGAGTCCATGAAAATCAACAAAGTTCGGGATCTAGTTGATCTTCTGCCCGGGTGTAGAGCCATTAGGAACAAATGGATTCTCAAAGTTAAATGCAAAGTGGAAGGTTCAATAGAAAGATAAAAGGCACGATTGGTGGTAAAAGGTTTTACTCAAGAAATTGTAATATATTATAAGGATACATTTTCACCAGTTGTGAAGTTTACCTCAATTTATTTACTTTTGACTATTGTTACACGTTTGGATATGGAATTACACCAAATGGACTTGAAGATAGCTTTTCTCAATAGAGAACTAAACGATGAGATCTATATGGAATAACTTGTAGTTTTATTGTTAAAATCCAAGAAAGAAGGTCTGTAAATTAAAAAGATCTTTTTATGGCGTGAAGTAGTCTTCAAGACAATGGTATTTGAGATTTCACAAAGAAATGATCTTGTATGATTTCACCATGATCAACAAAGACCATTGTATCTATATGAAGAAGTCCAATGGAATGTTTATAATTATTTCTATTTACTTGGATGATATTTTATTGGCCGAAAATAATTAGAGTATATAAAAACTATCAAGTCATCACTTTCAAAGTCATTTGACAAGAAAGATATGGGTGAGGTAGACTATATTCTTGGAGTTAATATCCAAAGAAATCGTTCCAAGTGTTGATACCCAAACTTTTTGTCATATATTTCAAATATACATATATCCTTTCAAAATAGTGCATGAGCATCATCAAGTATTTTTCCTATTTTTCTATAATTTTTAAAGATTTTTAAATTAGTTTATTCCCATATTTTACTATATAAATAATACTTAATTGCATCACAAATAATTTTTATGATGATTTTATCATCTAACCTCATCATTATATCTATATTAAGCTTTAAATATTTTTTATATATTTATCATAATTATATTTTCATCTTTAGGCTATAATTGTATATTTTGCAATAATAGCCCTTATATACTCATGATTACTTTATTTATGCAAAAAAAAACTTTTTATGCTTTTATAGTAATAAATAAGCGTTGTTAATCATTTTTATGCTCAAATAATATTTTCACTAGTTTATTTATCATTTTTACAAATTATTTTATTAATTAAATTAGGTATTTAACTAATAGCCCCCTAAATTCACTAATTTCGGACCTAAACCACCAAATCCTAAGCCCATTTACCCTAAACACCTACCCAGATCCTTGGCCCAACACTTAAGCCCAATCCAAAAACCCCTAACCTAGTCCAGAACCAACCCAACTCTGCCTAAATCCCAATCGTTGATCACAAATGATCAACGGTTCACAGACAACCCCTCCCTTTCCTTATATCTCAACCCCCAAACCCTAACCCTCATTATCTCTGCCCCGTCATCTCTATACTCTCTCGAACCTTCACCCTCTCTCTGTCAAACCTAGCGCTGTCACTCCCAAATCTCTCCCATTCCGGCTCAAACATGGAATCAATCCATGATTTACTTACCTATTTTGTGTTACTCTATCATTATATGCTCATTTATGGTATTACTTAGTTCTTACCCTATTATGGGCAGGAACTACCTCAATAACGGGTAGATTCACCCTAATTCTGTGAAGATCTGGACGATCTTTCGTCCATATACATGTTTTATGTCACGACCCAAAATCTATAGGTCGTGATGGAGCCGGACACCACTGTCAGGCAAGCCACCCCTCGATAAGTTAAAATACTTTCCTATTTAACATTTTCGAAATCGTTACCTTTATCTGCATTTCATAATACGACAGGAAAATAATTTATTGTAATAAGATATATCTCATCACATCCGTAGAACCCGGTGACACAAGTACATGAGCAACTTCTAAGAATTTATACAATTAACAATGCTTGTTCGAGAAACAAATTGGACAAAGACTATAAAGATAAAAATGTAAATACATAGAAGGGAGACTCTGCCAGCTGCGGAATGCCTCCGGATGAATGCAGCTCGTATAAGTCTCCAAGTCGATCCCTGTACTATAAAGGTACCTGTGCAACAAAATGCATAGAAAGTGTAGCATGAGTATATATACATATATGTACCTAGTGAGTATCCCGTATAATCTCGAAGAAGTAGTAACGAGAGGTCGACTCAACGCTCACTAAGGTCCAACAATACCAATATGACAGAATATGATGAAAGCAGTAGGCATATGAAGACAGTTAAGCAGCAAATCACATATATAAAGCATTGAAGTCTGAGTAATTTCTGAAAAATACGTAAATACCTATTTTCATCCCATTTTTCCTCAATTATCAAAATAGATGACAATTTCCACTTTCTTTTCCTCAGATGTCTGACAAATCCATATCTTTGAGATAGTACCAAATAAATTTTACGTACATAGGTGTAAGACAATAAACAACAGGTGCATATCAAATAGGGTAATCCAGGTGATAACTGAAAAGGAACACTAAAGTATCTTACCCTCCTCTCGACAAATACTTGACAGTCCAGTTATAAGTGACTCAGAACTCAAGTGATCATATACATACCAGGACAAGACAACTGGCCGGCGTCATAAGGGTGGTCATAAGGACTGAGGTCATAAGCTAAACCACGATCGCGAATCATACATGCGACTCGCGTGCTGACTCGATATAATAAGCTGACCCACGATCACGCATCATACCTGCGACTCGTGTGCTGACTCGATAATGATAAGTTGACCCACGATCGTGCATCATACCTGCAACTCATGTGCTGACTCGATAACAAGTGCATATATATATATATAAGTACATATGTGTACCAACTCAACAGTGAACTCAACCGGACTGTGCCAATGCCAATGATAAATCAACTGGGGTTAAATCATGATGTTCCGCATTTCCATATCATCTCAGGAATAATATGCAATTCACAACGCATCCAAAAGTACAAATAGGGCACATCGATTCATGTTTGTGAATCCTAAAGTTACCCGACATAGCAGACTAGTCGCCACGTACGGACTCTCGTCACTTGGTACGTACGTAGCCCCCGCAACATGTATATACAGTAAATAGAGTACCTATGGGGACAATTCCCTCTTACAAGATTGGAAAGGAGACTCACCTCGTGTCGAATCTACCCTTCGGACCAAGGATGCGCCCACAACTCCGAACTCTACACCCAAATACTCGTAACTGGAGTAGGAAAAGTCCGTATGGTATTTTTGGAAAAGATTGTACCGAGCTTTCTTTGAATTAGCATTTCATGTTGGACCTCGTAGCATTTAAGGGAGTTTCACGTTTGGACATTGTAACATTACAGAGAGTTCTCACGTTTGGACATTGTAACCTTTTCAGATAGTTTCTCGTTAGATCATTGTTATTTCTCCTTTAGTTGTATAAATGTTATTTGCTTAGCTTTGCAAAGTCTTGAACTTTCCAATAAAGAGATCAATCCATCTTCACGTGTAATCAAGTTATTACTTGGTCTAATGACTCATTTGTATACTTTGCCACCTTGGCAAAGCTTATGCCATGTGGCAATCATAAAAAGGCTCTTGTCCACTTAATACCATAATTATCTCCACCATTAATCAATTATTCACATAATTAAGAACTATCTCAAATTACTTAAAATACTACCCACTTTTAACATACCTTATACACCTTACTATCATGGTCATATGGTACCTTGTATGGCACTAGCCCACTAAAACCGAGTATATTAGCTCATGCCGTATTTTATCCCAACATGTTAAACCTCAACAAAACTCATTTAGGGAAACGGGGTCCAATAACGCAAAATGACCGATCGGGTCGTTACATTTTATTGAATGATTCTTGCATCTTTGGTCCGATTCAAGGCACAAGTCTCAACTAGGGTTTGAGATCTTTCCTTGTTCTTTACTGAATTCTGATTGATACTCTTCCCTTTCTTGTATTTGACCAATATTTTTCTTATTTCTGTTTAATCTATCGTGTTTCCTTTATTTTTACCTTATTTCGCCCTAAATCTAATTTAATCGATTCTTATGTGTTATTTTACTTATTCTCTGTTGTATCCCCTTATTTTAAATATTACTCGCATGTTTATATTCCCTTATTCTCTGTTAAATTACTGAACTCCTTGTTTATGTATTATTTGCCTAAAAAATTAGATTCTAATTGATTCTGTGTTTAATACTTACCATGTTTCCTGTTTATACTATACTACTATATAAACCTCTCCCCTTTTCCCTTTAGGAGAGACTGAAAATCATATTCTCACTGAAAACTTAGGATTTAGTTTTGATTCTCTTTTCTCTTGTTTGCTTCTAGTTTTGGCCGGCTGAAAGCCAAGGCCAATTAATTTTAGGCTCTCGACTATTGTGGTGTATTTCTTTCTATCTTGCCTAACTAGTGAGTGATTGTCCTTTGTCGTTTTATTTTTCTATGCATCCATAACCTGTGTATTCGATCCTGCATGTCTAAATTTTATTCTGAGCATGATTCTACCATTATGTTTCTATGAGTTCATCTAGTCCCATAATTGATACTGTTAATTTTGAGATTGGTTATTTTTTAAATAATATGAATCCTCTTAGAGGTTAACTTAATGTCTTTTAACTTGTTTCATGTATGTTGTTTTGCTAGTTCTAAACTTGTCCTGAACTTAGCATGTAACGACTCGGTCCGTCGTTACGCAGTATACGCATATATTCCTTTATTTCTGTCTTGTAGTAGCTCGGTTAGATTTTTCACGAAGTGTTGGGGTTGGTTGGTTCGGGTTCAGAGCGAAAATAGAGTGAATTGAGACACATAGTCTCTAACAAGAGCTTTAGAGTTGGAAAGGTCAACCCGGAGTTGACTTATTGGTGAACGACCTCGGAATACGGATTTTATGGTTCGGATAGCTTCGTTAGGTGATTTGGGACTTAGGAGTGTGTTCAGAATATTTTTAGGATGCCCGGTGTAGAATTAGGCTTGCATTGGCGAAGTTAGTATTTTGGCGAATTCCGATTGATAGGACAGATTTTGATCCGAGGGTCGGAATAGGATTCCGAGAGTTGTCGTAGCTTCGTTAGGTCATTTTGGACTTTCCTGCAAAATTTCAGGTCATTCGGAGATGGTTTGGTTGGGTTTTCGATCAAATGCGAGTTTCGGAAATATTTGGAAATCATAGGCTTGAATTGGATGAGAATTTATGGTTTTGATGTTGTTTCTGGTGTTTTAATGGCTCGACTAAGTTTGAATAACCATGTTTGATATGTTGGTATGATTGGTTGGGGTCTCGAGGGGCTCGAGTTTGATTTCGGACCATAAACGGAGAAATTGGGACTTGAAATGCAGCTGAAGTTGCTACTGCTGGTGTGATCGCACCTGCGATGCTTGGGCCGCAGGTGCGGACATCGCAGGCGTGAGAGTGAAGGCGCAGAGGCAGAAATTCGTCGCAAGGGCGTAAGGAGAATCGCACCTGCGAGGTCGCAGGTGGGAGAAATGGGTTCGCAGGCACGGGCTCTGAGTGTTAAGTGAAGGGCCGCAGGTGCGGTCAATATGTCGCCCCTGCGGTACCGC